>CAJNDV010037087.1:6643-19315 GCA_905221635.1 Symbiodinium sp. CCMP2456 | reverse complement strand
TTAGTGGTAGCAGTACTAGTAGTAGTAGTAGTAGTCGTCGTCGTCGTCGTCGTCGTCGTCGACGTAGTCGTAGTCGTAGCAGTCGTAGCAGTCGTAGCAGTAGTAGCAGTAGTAGCAGTAGTAACAGTAGTAGCAGTAGTAGTAGTAGGAGCAGCGGCAAGGCCGCATTTCAGCATCAGGGAATCATCTTTGGGCTTAACACCCGACATCGGGGGAACTGAGGTGACTATTGCCGCCCCGCAGGCGGAGGACTGTCCATAACCCTAAACCCTAAACCCTCACACCAAACCATCAGTATTCAAGCCATCGGGTTGATACATCGTTACAGCGATTCTTGCTTGGGTCTGTATTTGGAGGCGCTTGCTGTTATGTTTGTTTCTTGATTTTGTTGTGGGATTAGTCTTCAGGGTTCTATTTTGGGGCGTTCTGCTCGAACTAAGTATGTCTGGCTTTTAAGATAATCCCGCCAATGGGTGTTGTGAGTTTGTTTCAGCCCAAATTGTGAAGCCCTAAACTGTTTCTCCAATTCAACCAACTGCAGAAAACAAACCTTGAACACCATATTCATGGAGGCCTCTTCGCACGCACATCGGCATCCCTTAGCCCAACCCAAAAAAGTAGCCCGCATCCATCAAAACTACAGAACCAGACCAGTGAATGCAACACAGAAAGCTCTGTGGATCCATATGGGTAGTTCTCTAAATTAGGGTCCCTTTGTGGGTCCCCGATATAGTACGGCACCCTTATAAAAAGGACCCCAAAAGCGACCCTGATTTAGAAAGCCACTCGTATGGGAGTTTCCGAAAATCAGGGACACCTTGTTTACCTTGTTTGGGGGTCCTTATAGTCCTTATAACAAGGATCCTAGTATTTAGGGTACTATAGTAGGGTCCCCCTATTTTCGGAAACCCCCATATCAGGCCATTAAGAACACGCCCACACCGACACCTTCGAAAACCCTGAGCACTACCCAACAAAAGGGGGCATGGAAGGGTAAGCCGAGGGCTCTGGACCTTGAGTTATCCCAGGGCTAGGAGTTTCGGGTTTTGGTTTTCGGGTCGAGGTTTTAGGGTTTCGGAGTCAGGGTTACCCATAGGCCCCAGAGCAGTTCCTAATGAGATCCTAAATTATAAGCCACCAGCGCGAACTACTATGGGGCCTATGGCTAGGGGTTACTTGAGGGGTTTAGGGTTTCGGGTTCAGGGGCTCAGGGAGCTCTTTGGTTTAGGGTTTAGGGTTTAGGGTTTAGGGTTTAGGGTTTAGGGTTTAGGGTTTCTCTGTCCTTCGAGGCAGACATGGGGGGATCTGCATAGCACTGCACCATCATCCAGTAGAGCCCCCTACTGTGCCTCAACCTACCAGAACCTACTTTTGCGTAGGGGCCCTGTGCATTCCATCTTGGGGTGTATAACAAGAGCCCCACAATTTGAAAAGTAGGTTATGGCAATTGAATTGGTACATATGGAAAAGAGAACTTCGGATCCCTAGTCTGCGTTGTCAGGCTTAGGGCTTATAAGGCTTAGGATAGTTTAGGGTTTAGGGAGGCTTCCATATCATGTCACAGGGCTTGGGGCTTTGCCGTTTGGGCTGAGGGCTGTGAGTAATATAGGTGCCTAAGTAATTACCAATACTTTTTCGGTGTTCCTTATCATAATGTGGTACAGGGGGTCCAAGACCCTATTCTAATGTTTAAGGCCCCTATATTAGGGGGTGTTCACTGGTTTTTAGCCGAGCATATGCAAGGCTCCTTGTTGGTGATCGTAGATAGTGGGGGTTGTGGGGACACTGGTGGTGGAGCCCACTTCACACAAGTTGTACAGATGACTCAGAACCCTGGAGCTCGAGGTTTTGAGCACTAAAGTAGCTAAATCGTAGTTACGGGTCATACACAGTGTAACAGGTAGCCGCAGGTGTAGGTAATTCAAGATCTAGAGATATGCGTGTTTTTCATGTCAGTTTCGCGTGTGGAGACAAGTAGGGTTTCTGGTTGGTTGGCAGAATCCAGTGAAATTCGGATGCAGTTTCGGTGAAAACGAGAAGCCTAGACCCCAAGCGCCCTAGTCCTAGAATCTTGAAGACACCCTGAAGACTTAAAAGCTTCGAAATTCCGAACCCCAAACCCCAGACCCTAAACCCAAAAGGTGCACAAGCTGCAACCCTAAACGCAACTCCAGGATTGCCCTCTCATCGCAATCTCAGACGAGTTCGTGAGCATGACCGGCTACCGGCGAGAAGAGGTCCTGGGAATCTTTGGCTTGAAGAGATGATACCCCTGCAAGCCCAAGTAGGTTGCTGTCTCCACGGGGGTCACGGCTAAAGCTACTGCTCAGGTCCCCAGCAGAGAGAGAGAGAGAGAGAGACAGACAGAGAGAGAGAGAGAGAGCGATAGAGAGGGATAGAGAGGGAGAGAGAGAGTAAGCCACCAGAAGCACCTGAGCTTAGTGGAGTTAGCAGGACACCGGCAAACCAAGTATGGGTTATGATAGGATGTCAGCGGACTGGTGCGGCTCTGAGAACCCAAGCCCCCAAGCCTCAAATGGCGCCGAGGAATAAAAAGCAGTGCTATTCCTTCATAGTCCCGAAGCAAGCGCGTGCGCCGACGGGGGCAAGAAGATGCCAGGAAGCCATAGTGCCATGCAGAATTCACCAGCACCTTTTTTCTCTTCGTGCTCCCGTGCTCCGTGCTCAGGAAAGAATTGCCGCTTTCTCAACCGCCACGTGGCATGAGAATTCCAACGCCCTTATCCTAAAACGAGGGCTGACGCAGCAACCCACCCCGGCAGTTTAGTCAGCAGAGTTTCTGTGTCAAGGCCAATGTGAGGCAAGGGAAAGGGGAGGGTTGGGCTAAATCCCTAAACCCTATGGGATCAGGAATCCCTGGTGGTTAAAAGTCGCCAACTATCCCTTCAGAATTTTCCGGCCTACTCTTCAATGTAGCCGACATTCCTAAAAGTAGCCTAGATCCGTTTAGGGTTTAGGGTTTAGGGGGTACTAGATCCTTCTTCAGGCTTCCTTCATGGGTGCTTGGTGGGGTGGACAGCATCGGATTTGATGCAACTCTTCAACCTTGACTCACGTCGGGGTTAGAGGGTTTCAGGGTTTGCTGTTTCGGGTTCTGGGGTTCCGGGTTTCGGACTTTAGGACTTGTGGCGTAAGGTTCTGCAGTCAGTTCCAAGTTCAGGATGAATGCTATTCCTCAGGGCGCCTGAATATGATTCTACCAGAATATACACCGAAACCCTAATTCCCTTACATATTCGTCTCGAGCCCTAAACCCTAAACCGTCTCGAAGCCCAGCAGCTTCGACCCGAGGAAATTGCTATTTGGAGCCGAGCACCTTCGCGGACTTGCGCCATACCTGCACAACTGGAGCGCCGTTTAGTGGCACCATCCTCAACCGCAAGAAGTCAGGCCGATCGTGGGGGGTCATGCGGCGCCGTTCCAAGTCGCGACTTTTTGGGACTGCATGTTGTCATCGTAGCTCGATGTAACAAGCGCCTAGGACGGAATGAATATAGAGCGATGGCTCAAGTTTAGGATCCAGCTGTAGGGTTTGAGGTTTGGGGTTCAGGTTAGCCTATCGAACACCTCGCTCCCTTCAGAAAAACCACTTGGTCGTCGGTCTAGGGTTTTGGTGCGTTTTTTTGCGGTACTTGAACAGGAACTACAAAGGTATACTCATACACCCTAAACCCTAAACCGTAAACTCTAAACTCATAGCCTTCACTTTAGGCCGACAACCCCAGCCCATTTCTGTGTTCTGAGAGGGACTCTTCAGCACGAGTGTGCAAGGAATCCTGCTTTAGGCATAAACTTAAAGTGCGATGGACTAGAAACCCTAAACCTTAAACCCTGAACCCCTAAACCCTAAACCCCAAAACCCCTAAACCCTAAACCCTAAACCGGTAGGGCGTTGTGTCGTGTACCCTCGGACCGCAAGGATCGTTTACAGCATGGCGCTGAAGCCCCCAAACCCCGTAAACCCAAAGCCTAAAACCCTAAAAGTCCAAGCCCAGACCCTGATTTCTTAGACTCTTAGGGTTCAGGGTTTCGGGACCCTGATTTCTTAGACCCTTAAGGGCTTAAGCTCCGAACCCCGGGACAAACAACTCCGGAATCCTAGACCCCTTGGGTTTAGGGTTTAGGGTTTTGGGTTTAGGGGTTTAGGGTTTAGGGTTTAGGGTTCAGCAGTCTACACCCAGAAGGACCCCTGAACGAACGTCTCCTTCAGAGGCGATTTGTTCCATGAGGCTCCAAATCCTCTACGCCCTAAACACTAGACCCTAAACCCTAAACCCTAAACCCTATTCCAGGGCCGGGGTCTAAACCCACAGCTCCATGAGAGGCGATCTGTTTATGAACTTGATCAACTTGCAGGGCTTGGTGGTCGTGCCTTGCCAAGATTCGACTGTGGGAGGTCTGGAGCTGTGGTGTGCCATTGTTTCTAGCTGCGAGTCTCTACTTGCATAGCATTGGGTTTAGGTTGAAGGGTTCAGGTTTAGGGGTTTAGGTTTAAGGGTTTGGGGTTTAGAGTCCGTGGTCTGAGGTCTAGGATCTAGCTAGCTAGCTAGCTAGCTGACTAGCTCTATCTGTCTACCTATCTGCATACAATGCTGATGCTGATGGTAAGCACGAACAGTCGTATCAGTGACAGGAGTAGTATTGAGCATTGTTTTTGCTGGCAAGGGTAGCCTGAACATCCTAAACCCTAAACCCTAAAACTCTAAAGCCCTAAACCCTAAACCCCAAAACCCTAAAACCCAAACCCTAAACCCCCAAACCCTAAAGCCGAGATATCCGACTCCGACTACCCTCTGCGTAGTCAGCCCACGACCCTTCGTCCCCTGAAAGCCCGGGCCCGAACCCAAAAGCCTTTTTTAGTAGCTGATTGGTTTTTTGGGTTTTTGAGGTTTTGGGGTTGAGGGTTGAGGGTTTAAGGCTTTAGGGTTTAAGGTCTCAGGGTTTTAGGTTGTAGGGTTTAAGGTTTTAGGGTTTGGGCTTTCAGGGTTTTAATAAACCCTAAACCTTATAAACCCTAAGCACTAAACCCTAAACCCAGACCTTATGCTGCAGAAAGCTGCACAATCACAGCCCTCATTCAAGGGCCTTGCCCATGCTCAATTCTTAAAGAGGCTCTGACTTATCAGTATATTCCTGAATTAAGGGGTCTTGAAAACTCTGAAAGCCCTAAAACTTTGAACCTACCTTCTACAATGCG
The DNA here is from genome assembly GCA_905221635.1 of Symbiodinium sp. CCMP2456. NCBI lineage: Eukaryota > Dinophyceae > Suessiales > Symbiodiniaceae > Symbiodinium > Symbiodinium sp. CCMP2456. The sequence continues at coordinate 14,097 of CAJNDV010037087.1, read as the reverse complement.
AAGCATTGACTCTGAACTTGAATTCCAAAGCCTTGGGCCACTAAGCCCTATGGACTCTAAAGGGCCCTAGCGCGCATGAAAGCGTTCAAACTTACTAAGCCCTAAACCCCAACCCTCCTAAACCTTAAATCCTAAACCCTAAACCCTGAGCCCTAAACCCTAAACCCCCAAACCCTAAGCCCTAAACCCTAAACCCGCAAGCCCCTAAAGCCCTAAGCCCTAAGCCCTAAGCCCTAAACCCTAAACCCTAAACCCCAACTCTACGAACCCGAAGTCCCCAAGCTCTTGACCCAAATGCTCCCCCGTGTCCCAGGCAAAGAACACTCGAGGGGAACCCCTGTGGTTCGTCGTTGGGATACAGGCGATGTAGGGTTCAGGGGAAAGTGTTGGCTTTTGAATTAAAGCATGCCTCGTGTTTTACAAGGTCTGTGGGAGGCATGTTAGTCGGGGGCTCTATGTGTGCGTTCATGTTTACCGCTGTTTGCTGAAATTTGCTTGTCAAAACCCCAAACCCCAAACCCTGGCTGTCTAGGGCTTAGGGAACCGGATGCATGGCGAAAAGGATCGTAGGGTTGCAGGGGTTGGGGGGGAATTCTCTTTGAACCGCAGATCTTGCTTGAGCCATGCCAACACGACGCTGTACCCTAAACCCCTAAACCCTGCGGCCCCGCAACGCTAAACCTCTAAACCTCTAAGCCCTAAACCCTAAAACCCTAAAGTCCTAAACCCTAAGCCTCTAAACCCCTAAACCCCTCAGGGGTTTACGGGTTTAGGGGCTTAGGGGTGTAGGGCTCTAGGGGTTTAGGGGTTTAGGGGTTTAGAGGTTACAAGCCCGTAAACCCGCAAGCCCCCAAACCCCCAAGAGCCTAAACCCTAAACCCTAAACCCTTTACCCTTTAAGCCCTAAACCCTAAACCCTAAGCCCTAAGCCCTAAACCTAAACCCTAAACCCTAAACCCCTAACCCCTAAACCCTTTAAACCCTAAACTCCGTAAAAGTCCCAAGACTCGCGAGCGCGAAGTCGAAAGCCTCCCGAAATTCAGTAGACCCCTGCATGCTAATCCCCAGGCAGTGACTCTTATATTTCCTAAAGGGTTTAGGGTTTCTATAGGGTTTAGGATTTAGGGTTTAGCCCGATTAATTCCCTAATTCCTGAAACCCTGCTTCGAAAAAATCTAAACTCTCATTTCCTAAACCCTAAATCCCAGAATGTATTTCCTAAACCTTACTTCGGTACCTTAACCCTATAATTCCCTAAGCCCTAGTTCCTAAACCGAAATCACCGAAAACGTAAACCCAAACCTCAAACCCTAATTCCTAGACTATTTGTCGCTAAAGCCCAAACCCCAAACCTCCAGGCTAAACCCTAAACCCTAAAACCTAAAACCCTACAACCCTAAACCCTAAACCCCTAAACCCCTATACCGTAAACCCTAAACCCTAAACCCTAAGCCCAAAACCCAAAACCCAAAACCCAAACCTCCAGGCTGAAGTAACCGACTACTGTCTGGACGACATGTCGACGATGTCGGCCCAAACGAACCGACTCCATGAGGTCTGACGAGGGTTCCTTTGAGGGTTGAAAGTTTAGGGATTTTTTGGTTTAGGGTTTGGGGTTGAGGGTTTCGAGATTAAGGTTTAGGGTTTAAGGTGTAGGATTTAGTAGTTTTGGGTTTAGGGTTTGGCGTCTCTATAGTTTAAGAGGTCTGTGAGGGATCTCGCATGGTTCTGAAAAGTCTGCTTCGGGAAACTGATGTCGACTGCATGGCTTAGCGCTTTAGGATCTGGGGAGGATTGTGGGGGGTAATTGTAACACTTGACGTAGAGGAATTCAGGGGTGTAGGGTTGGGGGAGTTCAGGGTTGTCCTAAGTCGCCAACGCCAGAAGTTTGAGGGGTGGAACGTATGGTTTGAGTTCCAGCAATCCGGAATCATAAAGTATGCTGCGTATGCAGGGTTGGGATTTAGAGGCTTGGCCACCCAACTTTTAAAGGGTCTGAGGCCCAGTGCTGGCTGGGCGGTTTTGGACCCGGGTCCGTTCCTCACATGGCACCCGAGCTGCACCACGCGAAGACCAGTTCGAGGCTCGGATGTTTGCGGAGTGCAGCAGCGACGCTGCATCAGCTAGCAGGGCCGGTGGTCCGAAAATAGGGGACCCTAATATAGTACCCCAAATGATACGATCCTTATTGTAAGGACCCCTAAATAAGGTACCCCTACGGAGGGGTGCTCTCCAGGTGGATGGACTCGTTTCTTTCGCGGCCTGTTCCGCTGAGCGGTGTGCCGTCGCAGCGCTTGCATTGGTCTCGTCCGTTAGCCTCGGATTGCGGGTCCGGGCCGTCACATGGGTTTAGGGTTTAGGGTTTAGGGTTTAGGGTTTAGGGTTTAGGGTTTGCATGCTGCATGTGGATCCGCACGAGCGAATCAGCATGGAGGCAGCCAGCCCATGCCAGCACTAAACCCAAAGCCCCAAACATTATTATAAACCTAAACCCCATATATAAACCCTAAACACTAAACCTAAACCCTATAAACCCCAAACCCTAAGCGCTAAACCTAAACCCTAAAAACCTCCTAAACCTCCTAAACCCTAAACACTAAACCCTAAACCCTATAAACCCTAAAGGCTCAGATTAACTTAGGGTCGGAGATTTTGAGGGGGGAAGGACTCTAGAGCCGCTCGCTCCGGGGCTTCATAGGCTCAGTTCCCCACTACCCAACCTTTAAACTTCTTTGGGGTCTTGTAATATAGTAGTAACCTCATAGGTTTAGGGTTTAGGGTTTAGGGTTTAGGGTTCTTGTGAAGTAGTAACCTGAAAGTTTAACCCTTTTCATTTCCCTGGCTTATTGGGGAACTAAGTAGGTTAGCCTTTGGGACATCATCGCTTCGGGGGAGGGAGGGGGCTTAAACCCTAAACCCTAAACCCTAAACCCGGAGGGCTTTCGACTCCGCACGGTCGCTTAGAGGCTTCAGAGTTTAGGGGTGCAGGGGTTTAGGGGTTCAGGGGTTTTGGGGTTTTTGGGTTTAGGGTTTTTTGGTTTAGGGGTTTAGGGGTTCAGGGGTTTAGGGGTTTTGGGTTTTTTTGGGTTTAGGGTTTTATGGTTTAGGGGTTCAGGGGTTCAGGGGTTTTGGGGTTTTTGGGTTTAGGGTTTTTTGGTTTAGGGGTTTTGGGGTTTAGGGTTTGGGGGTTTTGGGTTTATGGTTTAGGGGTTTAGGGGTTCGGGGTTAGGGTTTAGGGTTTAGGGGGGATTGTGTTTCCCGACCGATTCGGTTGGGCAGACCTTCTGCAGACAAGAGGATGGACGACTTCAGGCAGTTCGTTCCTGTGGTCACAGTGAGGTTGCTTTTACACCTTAAACCCCACGCCTTAAAACCCGCCAGGTAAGCCCTCAGCCCTAAATCCTGAACCTTAAACCCCAAATCCTGATTTTAAGCCGTCATCCCTGAAAACTAAAGCCAAGCTCCAAATGTAAATCCTGAGCCCTAGGTCCTAAAGCTTAAACCATATATGACTCTTTTGCAACTCATCAGGGTTGTCTCCAGAACAAGAGGTTTTAAGTTTAAAGTGTCAATGTGGGTACTAGGGCCACTGTGGTCAACCATTCTGCTTCAGCCCGTGACACGGGCTACTGTTGTACGGCAGCAAGGATCGTCCAGCACCGGAATAGCGCCTAAATGCGAGCGGCTTGCTGCAATGGCTACCACCACTGCAAATGGATGGCTTCGGGGTCCGTTGCATGCATTGGGCGTCCTCTGTCAATCCCCAAAAACCTAGGGGTGTTCCCTGTATGCAGGTAGCTCAGATCATCAGCGCCTCGGCGGTCACCGGGTGTCGGGGTTTCAGATCGGAAATGGCTAGGATTCAAGACATAGGGCCTGCGCCTCGTGCCCTTGAGGTAAAGCACAAGGGAGCAGAGCACTAATCCGCCTAAGCCTATGTTCCAACTTTCTGGGGTTCATTATAAAACTCTAAACCCTACACCCCTACACCCCTAACCCCTAACCCCCTAAAACCTTTTTATGGCTCTCTTGGTTGAATCTGGTGTTTATCTCCCGTCGTCGGCTTTCGCTGCAGTGCTCGGGAAGGCTGAAGGTGCTAGAGGCAAGGAGTTGGTCTGGGGCTAGGGGTTTAGGGTTTAGGGTTTAGGTTTTAGGGTTTAGGGTTAAGGGTTTAGGGTTTAGGGTTTAGGGTTTAGGTTTAGGTTGCAATAGGGGTAGGAAGGGTTCAGGGGGAGACCGTCACTCGCTCCCCAACATCCAGCCACAGAGATGTCTTTTCCAGCTGTCACACTGACAGCTTCAGGGAGAGCGAACGAAACTCTAGCCGTAGACCTAAACCACGCTAACTTGCGTAAACCCTGAAAACCCTATGAAAGACCACGCTACCCCAAAGCCGTGGTCACCTTGCCATTGCTTTCCAGCTGCCCCGTACAGCCAAGGAACCAAGTTGACTGCAGTTCCTTGCTTGCAAAGTCTGTGATTCTGTTCTGTTCCGGAGTGTGCGGCCGCTGAGCCCGATATAATACCCAATAAGTTCGATGCATTCAGTTTTGATATCTAAAGTCTAAAGTCATTGCATTTCCCTCCTCGTATCACAGTGAACGCCGATCTACGAAGTATATCGAGGTATATACAGGCAACGCAGATGTACGAAGTAAATCGACCTAAACCCTAAACCCTAAACCCTAAACCCTAAACCCTAAACCCTAAACCCTAAACCCTAAACCGATACGGACCAGGGGCTCAGGGTGTAGATTGCACCTTGCTGCAGTTACTGCTTCGACGACGACGGCCACTGCTGCTGCTACTGCGACTGCCGCTGCCGCTGCCCTTGCTACTGCAGTGCAGGGCCAGGTAGGGAATTGTGGCTAGGGTTAAGGGTTTAGGGTTTCGGGAACAGGGGTTTAGGGTTTAGGGTTTAGGGTTTAGGGTTTCGGGAACAGCCCCAAATCGTAATGCCTGGTAAATTTGAGGGAGCTTTCCACCCTGCGAACCCTGAATCCTTCACCCCAAACCCCACAACACCCTAAACTCCAATCAAATCCCCAAACTCTGAACCCCAAAGGCCGCAACTCTTTTTTCGAACACCCTAAGTCCTTGTTACCCTAAACACTCAACCCTTTGAAGGAGCTCTCCACCATGGCTGTAACTGGGTCGTTGATTGCGGAGAGCAGAGCCGCCGTGCCACTCTCTCTGTGAAGCAGTGTTGGGCTTTAGGGTTTAGGGTTGTGGGCTTGTTGGTGTTAGGGTCTTAATCCCTTCCACCTAATGATGAGGAAATGGCCCTCACCGCCCATAGAAACTCGAGCAGCGTTTTGGTTTTTAGGGTTCGCCTTCATCTCTACTGTCACTTTTTGTTGGGTGTTGCTCTTGCTCATGCTGCTGAGGCTCTTTCTCTTGCTCCCGTTCTCACCCTTACTCTTGCTCTAGCTCCTGTTCTCACTCTTGCTCCTCTGGCTCTTGCTCCCGCTCTTGCTCTCGCTCCAGCTGCTGCTCTTGCTGATAAAAAATAAACCCTAAACCCCAAACCCTAAACCCTAACCCAAACCCCAAACCCCAAACCTAAACCCTAAACCCTAAACCCTCCTAAACCCTAAACACTAAACCCTAAACCCCCCTGAAGCCTAAACCCTAAACCTTGTAATGTAATCTAGCTCAGCTTTTAAAAGGTGGAGATGGTCTCAGTGGATTTTCAGAAAAAGTATGTGGGTAGTTCTCTAAATTAGGTTCCCTGTTTAGGTCCCCAACATAGTACGGCACCCCTATAAAAAGGACCCTAAAAGTAAGCCTAATTTAGAGAACTACTCATGTCTATTTTTGGGGTGGTGTATGAAAGGGTGAAGTGATTACAGCGGTTTCATGTGTTTGTGTGTAGAAAACTCAAAACCCCTCAAACCTAATCGTGCTCGTTATGTTGCCCGAAATCGCGACAGAGAGGAAGGGGACGCTTGCCCTGACACTCAACCTTTGGAGGAGTTCTGCAGCTTTATGCTTCGGGTCAGGGTCTCAAGAACTACCGACACTATTTCCCTGTAGTACAAATTATACCCAAGTAATAGTTGTGTAGAGGCCTTAATGACTAGATCAGGGTCCCGTGGTACATCATCGTACAATACGATAATATGCCACCACCCTACTGTGCTTCATTAGCGCCCCAAACCCTAAGCTGAAAATAACCCTAGACCCTAAAGAGCCTAAACCCTAAATAACCCTAGACCCTAAAGCCTAAACCCTAAACAACCCTAGACCCTAAAGCCTAAACCCTAAACAACCCTAGACCCTAAAGCCTAAACCCTAAACAACCCTAGACCCTAAACCCTATCTTAGACACTGCATGTCTGTGGTTCTGCCCATGGCAGTATTTCGTGCTTGTGGTGGTTGTAGAGATGGTCTCTCCCAATCTCTAAGCACTCTGAAGATAGAGCTTACATGCTGAAGGCTCTGAGATTGTAGCAGAGCTTGTGCGGCATTTAGGGGACATAGGGGTTAGAGACGATTCGTGCCAAAGTTTCGAATCCCCACACCCTACACCCTAAACCCTACACATCCCGAACACTAAAGCTGCATTTGGGGGGGGGGGAGACAAACGAGCCTTGGCCCTAGAGTACCCAAAAACTCCCAAACCCTTCAATTCGGGAATATAGCCCTTAATTTTCATGAGGGTTCCAACTATGCTTTAGGGTATATTCCTTAATGAAGGGTTCGGGAGTCTCCAGGCAACGAGCTGAGTATAACCCCTCAGAAATCAGTGGGCGCCGGATTCCCTCGGTAAGCCTGATATAGAAGCCTGCATAACGAAGAGCACTATATTATAAAACATCCCGTGCACATACCCCAAAACTGGCCCCTAAACCCTAAACCCTAAACCCCAAACCCTAAACCCTGAACCCTAAACCCTAAACCCTAAACCCTAAACCCCAAACCCTAAACCCTGAACCCTCAACTCTAAGTGTAAAGGCCCCACCTTTGAGCAAGGTCAGCGCCGACATGGTGGCTCTTGCCGGATCCCATGTATGCCATTGCAGACGCTTCTTTTGAATGAAAGCTGCTACCGCAAGCCTCAAGCTTGAGGGCTATGTCTAGTTTAGTCATTGAGGGTCTTAACATTCAATTTTCGCAAATCCACCAGAACCGTCCTACACCTTTTCTGCTGTCTGGATTAAACCTCATTCATCCTCGTTCTATACCTCGAGTCGTAAAGCCTATACTGCATATTCTTACAGCTGCCTTTGAAGCCTCTGACACCCTGAACTTTCCAAACTTACCACGGGCCTTGGATGTAAGACTGAAGGCTCTTGGGGTCTAGTTTGCCTCCTACTACCCTCAACCGTCAACCCTAAACCCTCAACCCTAAACCCTAAACCCTCAACCGTAAACCCTAAACCCTCAACCCTAAACCCTCAACCCTAAACCCTAAACCCTCAACCGTAAACCCTAAACCCTCAAACCTAAAC
>CAJNDV010037085.1:80155-96784 GCA_905221635.1 Symbiodinium sp. CCMP2456 | reverse complement strand
TCATATACCATAGGGATTCATAGTATAAAGGTACAGGCCCCTACTTATAAGGTTTTTTGGTCCCAAAGGGTAAACTCTATACCCTTTAAACTTCCGCCAAAAAAAAACCTGTTTAAGGTCCCGGGCTTCTGGTTCAGGAATCGGCCCTGTCGGCAAAATCTAGACTTGGACTTGGATCCCCAATAGCGCCGTTAGGCTTTTTGGGGTTTAGGGTTTAGGGTAGTTGAATAGGAATCGGAAAATTTGATTTTTCATTTCTTTGGCCTATTTGTGAAGTACGTTGAAGCATCAAACACCTTCTCTCTAAGGGTCCAAAGGACCCAAGAATCAGGTGCTTGGGCTAGGGATAGTAGTTACGTGGGCTAGTAAAAGAGAGTATCCTAAACCCCAAACCCTAAGCCGTATATGATTATTCGGCATTTAGGCATTTGGACCCTGAAGGTCTCTGCTCTCGTATACCTTTGAGAAGCACCAAAGCAGCCTTTCCAGCAACAAAAACCAATCTCGAGCTTGAACCCTTTAGACTCTACAAACCCTACTGTTGGTGATATAAATCCTGCATTACCTTAAGGACCCTAAACTACGGAAATTCGTAATGCAGGCTTTATATCATCAAGCCTATGAGCCCTTGAGCCTTAAGCCCGAAACCCGCATGGCTTCCTTTAATGCCCCAAACCCGACCGATGCTGTTGAGACTCCGAAAGCTTAGGTAAATAACAGGGTAAGTCCTTTAGGGTTGTGGGATATAATTTTGCCACTGCCTCCTCTGCAGGAACGTTGAAAAGGAGCTGGCGTCACATGCCCGCCTGCTCGTATCGGATTCTTTGCAGGCCGCTTTCGCCGCTTCGGCGCAGGACGACTGGCGTCACAGCCCCGCCTGCTCATATTCGGATTCTTTGCAGGCCACTTCCGCCGCTTCGGCGCGGGACGACTGGCGTCACAGGCCCGCCTGCTCAAATTCGGATTCTTGGCAGGCCGCTCCCGCCGCTTCGGCGCGGGACGACATTGGGAGCATGCGGAAACCACATCGGATTGAGTCGGTCGTGCGAGGAAGCCGCCATAATTGCACGAGCTAAAGCGGCATCGCGCATGAACGACAACGACCCGAACTTGAAGCAGCCACGACTGCACGGCCAAGCATGCGCATATGCTTATATGTACTCAGGCAGACACAGGACTCGCATAGACGGTTTTCTTTTGAAAACAGAAAGGAACAGGGTTTTGGGGGGTATAGTACTAGTATATGCAGGGACTTTATGGGGATGTTCGAATTATTCATTCCTTCCTACCCCTAAACGCCCTACACTTCGTTGTTCTGGCACGAGGCAAGGGCCTGAATGTCTAGAGATGGATGTCGCTACCGTCTCCTGAACCCATTACAAATTTATGCGCTAACTGGTAATATAGGGGCTTTAAAATTACCTATACTATGTTGGGGGTTCCTTTTTATAGCAGAACATACCCCCAAGCCTTATCTTATTTATTAAGGCCCCATTAGGCTTTGCCACAGGTGCTGGTGCTCAGTGCCGAAACTGTTGCCAATGCCCTCGATGCAGCGAGGGTCGAGGGTGTCCGCCCCCCGCCGCTGCTTGGAGTTCTGAGTAATTACCCAAAGTGCAGCATTCCTGACGATTAAAGCTCCATATGATTACTAGTCATTCAGGCCCCTAAGTAATTAGGCAACAAGGATCGTGAGGGTCCAGAACTTATAGGATGTTCAGTTTATGGACACAGGGTTCAAGGTTGCAAAGTTTAGGGAGCAGGGGTGAGGGATGAGAGTTGAGGTGCCGCGGCTTGATTTTGGAAAAGGAACAAGCAGTTCTCATGTAGTATGCAAGTAGAGGTTTCTCCCCAACCCCGGTCTGGATTTTGGGTCCACATACTTTTGGGTCTTGGCTATATGTTTGTGGGGCGGCTTTCACCCCACACATTCGAAGTTTGCATTGCTGGCCGAATAAATGGTATTACAACTCCTTAGTGCTCATTAAGATAGCTATGTAGCATACACCCATGTGTACCCCAATACCCTATTCGAATCATTAATGAATGCTTTTATAGTAAAGTATACTTGTACAGATCATCTACAGCAACCTAGCAAACAGCACCTTTTCAGGGACCTTTTGTAATTACGGCTCGTGTACAGGTTTCTCTCGCCCGGAACTGTTGTCGCCGTGAGGCAGTGCATACAACCCGTAAACCCCCAGCCCTAAAGCTGAAACCTCCAAAAATAAACCCTCAGCCCAAAGCCCTCAACCCTAAACCTTCATTACGCAACCTGCAGTCGACCCGGAAGCCTAAACCGTCAAACCAAAACCCCGTCATCAACCTTGAAAACCCTCAACCCGCAATTCAACGGTTAGTGTTTAGGGCTTAGGGCTTAGGGTTAAAACTTCACAGCAAAGCCCCAAACCCTCAACTCAGACCTCCGAGGCACTAAAGCCTGGACTGGGCTTTCCGTCTAGCGATTTAGGGTTTAGGGTCCCGGGCTGTGTTGCACCTGCACAGACAAGGTTTTATGTTTCGTGGTGTATGCAGTCCGCTCGACCCTTAATTGCCAAACGTACTCTGCCGTCACCAGGCCTGTCAGCACTTGTAGCCTAGAACTCGTCGGTATACTTCGAAGATGGGTGGTTCTACAGCACTGCTGCCTAGAGTAGCCAGAGTACTGCAGTAAGACAGTGTCTATGTTCATGAGGTTATGTTCGTACCTTCGTTCGTGCGGTGGTTTGAACATCTTGGAACAAGGCAACCACTTTCAACAGCTCCGTGAGTCTTTCCCTTTGCGAAGCGAAAATCTATCCCACAACTTCGTGTCGTTAGTCCGGTCAAGTGTTGTGACGACTCGTGCTAAACTCGATTTCTCATGTAGGTTTGGTTAACAAACTGTACACCAAAAGAAGCATTTAACAAATCATGGGCCGTACAACCACAGCAGCAACTCCACACTACCGTAAACGATTCACACGCCCTGAAATGCTTCCTAGAAAGAACACCTACAACAGACTTTTAGAAGACGTTCGGATATCCTGTATACAAGACTTACACCCCCCTTTATCTACACAGTTAGAACTTAGAACCTCGTTACACGAAGTGTCCATGTGCGCAAATCGCATATACCTTGGTTAATCCCTATTTCGGCACTTCAGGGCAAAACTATATACATGGACCTTGAGAGTTATACATCTGCTCAGTTTTCACAGGCCGTGGAGAGCAGCGGAGACTTTGCAGAGCGTGCTGCCGAAGTGGCCATAGGCGAGTACCTACGCAGCCGTGGCGTTGCTTTCGGCAGCGCTGGGGCTCGCATCCAAGCGGTTTCTCAGTCTCCACATGTTTGTATCTATTTTTCTATTTGCCTAATAAGGTAATTATCTATCTACCTAGCTATCTAGACTATCTACATATCTGTCTATGGTTATTCATGTTTTCATTTCGTTTTGTTGTTAAACTATGTCTTTCTGTATGTAAATACTTGTTTGTTGTTTTCCGTGTTGTGTTATTCATGTCTATATTTCTGTCTATCTGTCTGAATCTGAATGCCTCCATCTGTTTTTTGTACATATTCATATACATATAATTATCGATGTTAACATTTGCATTTGTCGGCCTCACATCCACACGCACATATGTATAGATATGTTTATGACATACATATATATATATACACATGTGTGAACGTGCACAAATATATATATATATACATACACACAAAATCACACAAATATATAGAGATAGACAGATATTCGCATATACATGTGCACGAATGAAATGTGTGTATATGTATATACACGGCCAGGCTTGACCCACCGCAACCTGCATTTTGTAAGACAGCCCGCAAATTCCATAGTAGGGTTCAGAGTAGTACCAAGACGAAAGAGCAGGTTAAGGTCGTTTGAGGTCCAAATTAAGCCCAAAACTCTCAACCCAAAAGAGGCCCTAAGCCCTGAACCGTTAGCCTTATAAACCCTAGACCCTAAACTTGAGTGAACTGTGGGCCTAGATTGAATTTTTTTTACGTTTGTCCGGCGAAGCTCCGGGCTGTTTTGGAATGCGGGGCTTTGGGGTTTCAGTGTCAGGGTTTAGGGTTCAGGGTCTAGGGCTTCAAGGGTGTAGGGCTTGAAGGGTTCAGAGTTCGAGGGTTAAGGGTTTTAGGGTCAGGAACTTGTGGTCAAGTGTTCGTCCTGGCGGAGTCGCAGCAGGCCAGTTGCAAAAGGGTCAGGAACTTCCCGGCTGCTTGCAAGAGTCCTGGATGCAAAAAGGGTCAGGGTTTTAGGGTTTTGTTCGGTTGCAGGGTCTTCGGTTTAGGACTTTGGGTTTATGGCTTGGGGTCTCTGCTGACAGGTGTGGCCACCACGCCTTGCATGCACGCGGACAGGCCGTCTAAGTTTCATGATTGCCGACATGCAGGGCCAGTATCTCACAAAGATTCCATGTCCTTCTGCGGGATGTGTGTATACACCCACACATACTTTTGTAAAAGCATATATATATATATATATATGTATATATGTAGCCGTACATACATACATAAATACATACATACATACATACATACATACATACATACATACGTACATAAATAAACAAATGAATATACACACATATATATATATATATAGATGTGTGTATATATTTAGAGACTTAGCATACAAGGAGGCAGCAGCATGCATCAGATGGAATGCATATGTAAAAAACGCAGACTTGCACTCCTCGAGAACGCATAAATCGGGGCCTTCATTCAGATTCAATGGATTTCGCATGCACGTCTTCACCCGAAGAAGTCCTTGTACAGTACTTCCAAGGAAAGTCCGGGCGCTTTACAAGTCTTGTGAAGTTCAGGAATCTTCATGGCCTTCTTGTAGGCCTTAGCCGCAGCCGTAGTGGCCTTGCTCTCGAGGAGTTTGTTGGCCTCAAGGAAAGCCTTATTCTGCTCAGCCTGAGCTTGCGTCCTCTCCTCAAGGGCATTGACCTTATTTTTCTCCAGCAAGATCTGTTGCATGAGGACGTGCCTCTCATTCGCCTACTTGGTGCCGAGGTCGATCAGAGAAGGTCAGAGGCGTTCTCCGTAAGGCTTTGCCCAATGAAGCTGAAGCAGAGCCGCATTGATTCTGGCCTTTCGCCTGAGTGCAGGAGTTGCTGCGGGGCTGAAAGAGCTTGAAGTCCTCGTCTAAGAGCTTGCCGATCTGCCTTGCCTGACCCAAACTCAGGGAGTCGAGACTGTCCAGCTCAGGTCTTCCGTGTGCTCAGGGGGGGCCGGGTAGCCTTCTCAGCCGTGAGGATAGTCCAATGTCCTGGCCTGTTGTCTGGTCTCAGGGCGATTCTCAGGAAACTTCTGAAGCATGTAGAGGGCCTTGGGTCAACCACAGTGAAGGACTCACTTTCCTCAGAGTAGAGAGCATGGAGCTGGACTAGGTATCTATTTGGGTGCATTGGAGCTAAGCACCTCACCGCTGAGCTGGTCCAAGATGAGCATGTGTCCGCAGTCAGCTCACCTGGCAGGAGTCCGACCAAAGGCTGTGGCTGAGTACCTGATGAACGATGCCGCAGTCGTCGCTGACCCTAATGCCTTCTCTGAAAACCGCGAACACCTGGTGTTCGGCTTCAGCGACCAGGTGCCAGTGTGGGCTAAAGACCCAGGCCGTAAGGGCATCTTCACAGCCACTCTGGTCCCTTCTAAGGCGCATAAGAGGGACTGTGTCCCTGGTGAGAGAGGCGATCGCTGAGATCGCCAACACTCAGCAAACTTCATAGTCGGCCCCATCAAGGACAAGAAGCCTGAGGCGAGCGCGACGAGTCTGAGCAGCTCTGCCGTCAGAGGGCCCTCAGCCTTGGGTCTTGCTCCGAGCCGAGCACCTCGGAGATTTGCAGGACTTGCAGGATGAGGAGCAGCCTCATCAGCAACCACAAAAAACAGTCTCCTGCTCAGCAGCCTGCTCTCCGAGAAAGGAGGCACGCGAGGCAGGTGAAAGCGCCGATCCGCAGCCGTCTACGGAAGGTCCTCCTCGCGACGAGCCCATGCGTTTCGACCCTGAGCAGTTGTACTGCTGGGGTTCCTGGCTTTCTGGTTTGAAGCCTTCTGAAGCCCACCTGTCCCTCAGGCGGTCTACATTCTCATAGAGGGTTTCCTCACTAAGGGTGTCCTCAGAGTCGGTCTCAGACTCGGCCCCGTCCTCATTCTCCTCGCCCTCAGATCCTGCAGACAGGTTTACTTAGAGTTTAGGTTTTGGGGCTGAATAAGGGGCTTTGCTGCTAAGTATGCATGATCAATTAGCTATTTACTGCTCGAGAGAGTACCTGAGTTCTTGGGGGGGATTTAGTCAAGACTTTGGAAAGCTTCAGGGTCTTTATGATCAAAGAGTTTAAAGTGTTTAGCAGTCCTCAGGTGCCGGAGACGGGAAAGTCCTGAGGCTGGTCTTGCCGAGGCCAAGGCCACCGCTGTAGCATGTGTCGTCACTATTTATGGTATCGAGCTGCTCATGCTTGAAGCCGAAGAACGCCCGTGTCAATCTTCTTCTGAGGCCAGACCCTCCTCCTCTAAGGCCAAAGAGCACACTTGAATCCCCGCTCCAAGGCATCTCAGGATTCTGTAGCCAAGGTCTACGGCGAAGTCCAAGCGGTCGCCCTCAGTGACCCCTGGAAGCTTACAGTCGATCTCCAGCTCCTTAATGTCAACGTCGAGCTCCTCAATGTCCAACTCCCCCTCAGGTTCCTCCTCAGCTCCCTCTACAAACTGGCTCGCCAAGGTCACCCTCAGTCTCCTCAGGGGCAGGTTCTTGACGGAAGCTGCTGAGGGGTCCGATCTTGTCTTGCTCAGAGAAGGTCGCCTCTTAGGAACACGAGGCTTGTAACCACCCTCAGACCTGGAGGCTGAGACGCTGGGAGGGAGCTCAGGCAACTCTGGCTCAGCGACGATCCTGAGGTTGTACTTATGCAGGGAGACTGCCAAGGCAGTCTGCCGAGCTTACGGCGGGCTCCACACTCACAGTCTATCTCAGGCTCTGAGGCTCTTTCGAAGCGAAGGTTCATCTCAGGCTTCACATTAAGGACCCGGAAGAGCCGTTGAGGAGTGCAGTTCTGCATGGCTCAGGCCACAGTGCACTCAGAAAAACTTCAGAAAAGCTCTAAAGGAGTCTCTAAGTTCACGCGGGTCGCTGCTCAGGGAGATCGCGCTCAGGGCCATGAAGCTGAGGATCACTGCGAACTTGATGGCTCTGGTCATCCTGGGCTCGTTTCCTACCTCGCTACTTATTTAGTCAGCCTCACTCGAAATTGCGCTTAGAGTCGCTCAGGGAGAGTCGAAGGCGGAGAGCTAAGGGCACCACGAGCTGAGGCAGATTGCTGCTGGAAGGTGGCAAAACAGGAAACACTCAGGCAATGCCCTTATTTAGTACGAAGTAGTAGTAATTAAGCTGGTACTTACCCAAAACCGTCTAAGTAGACTCCTAATTAAGGCAATTATTTCTAGGGTTTTCGGCTGCTATTTTGTAGTAGAGACTCAAGAAATTGCTTTATTTGCAACTAGTAGCCTAATGCCTGTCTACTAAGTAAACCTAACTGTGGCATTTTTTCCTCTAAGTTTCCCATTTGAAACCTAAGCAACCCACCCCAAACCCCCGAAAACCTACACCCTCCCAAACCCTTCTACTTCAACCCCCAGACCCCGAATCAAAACTGGGATCCCCCAAGTCCCTTCTAACTTAGTCAGAGCCACCCAGACTCCAAGCCAGCCCACAAAACCTGGAATCCCCCAACTCCCTTCTAATTTTGTCAAAGCCATCCAGACCCCAAGCCAGCCCACAAAAGCTGGGATCCCCCAATTCCCGTCTAATTTAGTCAAAGCCACCCAAACCCCAAGCCAGCCCACAAAATCGGGGATCCCCCAATTCCCCTCTAACTTAGTCAGCCTCCCAGACCCCAAGCCAGCCCAAGAGCCTCCAATCTACCGAACCTTGGTCCAGGGGGGATGTACTATTTGGGCCTCCACATTGCCAAGTTTATAATTGTAACCCCTTCTAATTACCATCATTCAGTTTTCGAAAATGTTACTATTACTGCCTTTCTTCAGGCTTCGAGAGCTTCCGACCCGAAGCCCCAAACCCACCTTGTGGACTTTCCGCTCGGATTTGTGCCTGCGTCGCCAAAGCCCGAAACTTCCGTGTGAAAGCCTCGAGTCATTACGACTCAGCAGAAGAGTTAGACGGGAGGGTGATCGAAATGCAATGCCTGCACTTAGTCCCTCCCAGTTTACTGATGAAGAGGTTGCTTCGAAGCACCCCAACCCTCAATCCGTCTCAATCCCTCAAATGCCCTTCCTTACCGAAAGCCCCCAATTCCACCTTCCGGGAACCGGGAGGAGGGCGTTGCGGACGGGGGGGAGGGCGTGCCCCATCCTCCCCTCCCCTCCTTTTTTTTGCAAGGCCAACTCCGTCACCGCTTCGCCCCAGAGGCTCCCTTGGGAGGCCCGGCCCGGCTTTCGGACAGAATGTCCGTAACACTCAACATGAGACGTTGGGACAAACCACTCGGCGCCTTTGTGATGCAAGCAAATTACATGAACCATCGGTATACGTCAAGAAGCTTGCATGCGCTTGCCCAAGTGGTGCATTAAGACGTACTGTACGCAGGGTTGTGGGGTAACTTATCCCGGACGTTGCACCTACTGACTGCCTTTTTGGCAACTTGGCAACTTCAACAAAGCCTTCTTATTGCCCTAATCATTGGCCGGGCTTTGCGGCCGCAGCCTTGTGCGGGGGCGTTGCCACCGGTCCACTGAAGACGCCAGGCAGCCGTCGACCTCCTGCGGGTGGCTTTGGTGAGGCTCAGCATTGGGAAGTCGTGCAATTGGGCTTTAAAAGTGTAATCGTTTAATTATCGTCGGAATCATAACCTGGCCGAGCAATGTCCTCTGCATGTCCGTTCAGACGGCCGAAGGCCATGACCGGCAAAGCCCAGAGATACCCTCGGCATCGGTATACTCAAATCCTACTCGTTCCCTAAGTACCTTCAATCCTCAACCTAAACCCTCGAAAGCCTTGCTGCCAAAGCCTATAATCTATAGTAGTCTAGAATAGTCCGTAATATTCAACTATAATCTATGGTGCCTGGAGGCTTGTTGAGATCGACAGCGCCGTTGAAAACGCAGCGATCAGCTGCTGCAGCCTGCGAGGCCGGGGGGCCATGGGGTTCTTTGACAGGATCTGGCAGCGCGCTTTTCCTTAAAGGGATTAGGGTGACTAGGGTTTCGGGTTTGAGTCCACAGCACAGTCGGCGCTTCGGTTCCTGGCATATGCAAAGGCATAGTTCAGGTGTGAACAGGTTTTAGGGTTTAGGGTCTCGTGCCTCCTTGCAAGGCTCTTGGTCTACAGGCTTTTCAGGTGTCTGGAAAGTAGGTGTTCCTTCTATATGGGAGTTTCCGAAAATTGGGGGTACCTTTTTTTGGGCTCCTTATAATAAGGATCCTACTATTTAGGGTACGATCTTAGGGTCCCCTATTTTTGGAAACCCGCATAAAAGAAAGGGTCTTCGGATATGTGTTTTGTCGGGTCGTTTTCGTAAGCATGGTGTTGGGTCATGGTGCTTGCTGGGTCGCCTTCGTAAGCATGGTGGTGGGTCAGGGTTTTCGCTGGGTAGTTGGGGGTGGCTTTTTGCCGATAAGGGGAAGTGTGTGCTGCTCCCTTGCTGCTCCACATGCTCCCGTTTCCCACTCCCCCAAGCACTCACCAACTGCTTCCGAAGCACTCACGAAGCATCCCATTGGCAACACATCATATTTATACAGACAGAACACCTCCGCACCGAACGCGAGAAACAGAACCCTGACTTTGCTGGGGTTTTGGAGCGTCTGGCTTCGTGGTTGTAGGGTTGGTTGCACAGCTCTCCAGTGACTGAGTTTCTGATGGGGAAGAGGAGGCTTTGCATTCCTTTTTTGCGGAGCTTAGACCTTGAGGCTTACTTACTTTGAGTTTCTGAGGAACGGGGTGTTTGGCTTTAGGCTTTGGCTTGTGACTTGTTTCTGAGCAGTGATGAAGTCTGCAGCGTCAGAGCCGGCCGCCACTACATTATTCGTCGCGTTCATTTCAAACAATGAAGATCCGCCAAGCCCTGTGTGAATGCGGCAACCCGACAGGAGATTGGTGCCGCTCTTCTTTACTCCTGTCGCGGCTGTGGGCCCCGGACAACCTCTCGCTCAGCTTCGCTGCTTCGGCTGAGAGTGTAGGAGTGTAGGATTTCGAGCGCTGGAAGCTTGGGCCATTTAGCGGGCTCGGCTTGCAGTCTGTCTTTGCCTGAGTCAACAGGGCTCTTGTGCTTTGATTGCGGCTTAGACTTTCTTTTTATCGGACGTTCTTGTGGAGGATCGGTGTCAGGGTGGTGGCACCTGACATCTTTCGCTGCGCAACCTCAGGCCTTAGCTTGGGCTTCCATCGAGAAGCCCTACCTTGCGAAAAGCCCTGAAGCCCAAGCTATGGTTTTTGTCTGAGCAGTTGCGAAGGGATCAACGGCGAGGAGGCATGAGGAGGATTTAACCGGACTTTTCGGCCGTCCTAATCCAGGATTTAGATTAGGGTTCGGGGTTTACGAGTTGGCTTTTGAGGTGTCATGTGCTCGCCCTGATGACCCGGAGCTGTTGGTACTGTCTTTGTTTGTCTGGTTGTGAGTCTTGCGGACGGTGCGAGGTTGGTTTAATTTTTTTACTGCTGTTTCTGCGGAGTGCTATTCAGCGTTCCCACTGTGAAAGAAAGGCAGGCTGCCCAAAATTCAGCACATGCCGACAAGCCCACAGCCTCGTCTCGATCCTTAAGCCTTTAACAGTTGGCCGGTGGCTTTTGACTACCAGCTTCCACCAAACGCGAACACTCAAGGCCGATTACTTTGCCCTGATCCCAGCGTTACGTTTAAGGCCATTGCCAGCTGCGCCACGGCTTGCGAGGACGCCCCACGAGCTTGGAGAACTTCCAGAGGAATGCGCTTTCAACGCTCCCAACCCTGTAGTGCCCTTCCGCCCCTCATCATGTCCCATATGTCCCATGGCCACTCTCGGGTTGAGGGAACGGGGAGGCCGGGCGTGGAAGGTGTGGAGTTTCTGAATTGACGCCTTGCTTTGTAGAGGAGCCGCTTATTCCGTCGAGTTTAAAACTGATCGCATTCAGAGTGCACCCCCTCACCCACCATACGTTGACAAATTTGTATGTTTCTGTTTTGGTAGGTGTCTTCGATCGGGCTTTGTGCTCGGAGTTGAGGTCCTCTACCCTGGACCACTGCAAAGTAGTCCCGAAAACAGTTTCAATGCTGCTGCTGCTGCTGCTGCTGGTTCTCTGGAAGTCCGGAAATTCTTCGAAGGTTTCCCGTCCTGTTGGGCACCAGCTTCCTCGGCCTAAGTCGGTTTGCCAAGCAATAGGTTACATGAGCTTTCGCCCGCTGTGATCACCACTAGCAATGTCGCCAGACCAAGCCTCGTACCTACAAAACTTTCGGGCCCGAAGTTCTTGTGGGTGCGAGGCTTGGTACCCCAGTACAGTAGCAGGCAGGAACAGGAACCAAGCTTGTGCAGGAACATCCATTCCGTCGGCGGCAGGGGCAGAGAAAAGATGTTAGGACTCCTTTGGCTCCGAGCCTGAGTCCCGAGTCCATCCCTTCACTCTGGCCCCAGACGGGGCGCATGAATTCTTGTAGGTCTCACAGATGCAGTCACCCAGGATTCCCAGCAGAGCACAAGTGTTTCGCTGCTCGAGCTCATCCTATCAGTGGAAGTCCGCTCCAGACACAAAGCATCCTCGCCTCGAAGCCCCCCTAAAGCACCTAAACTCCCGCCCGTGCGTGCGGGGGGTTCTTCTCGTAGACCCTCTAAGAGCTCCGAGCTGCAAGTCACAAAGACACAAAGACAGGAGCCCTAGCCTACGTCCGAAGCAATTTAGGACCCGGGGACCTCCTAAGGATCCTCAGGTATGGAGGGGCCTTAGGGCCCCAGGGATCCTAAAAGCAACGATGGTTTAGGGCGGTTTAGCCTTGGGATGCGGCGCCTACGGCCTGGCAGCTGGCCTGGGGGCGGAAGAGGACAGGGAGGCTGGACCCCAAATTTCTTTAATAGGGCCCTATGGGGTTTCTTTCTTAGGAAAATCCTATGGGAAAAAGACCCTTAGAGCAACAAAAAGGATAGAAAGGAGACGCAGGGATAAGAGCAGGCCTTTTGCAGGTTTTCGTTTGCTGACTTGTGGTGGTGGGGTTCAGGTTTTCGTTTGCTGATTTCGAGCGTCTTTGTGGGAGAGATCGTAGCTAGATGTCTAGGGTCCATTTAGCGTGTGGGATGCGGTTCTGGAAGCCAGACGGGTTTCGTGGCTGCAACGCAGAGCCCTCCAAGCCCAAAGCTGATTTTTCTGAGGCCAACCAGCAGCGATCACCAGAGTGAGGAGAGCACATGAATCACTGCGCACTGCCATTCTAGCTTTTCATTTGAAGTTGAAGAACCCAGTAAAGCCCAACCTAGTTGCTCGAACCACAGCACAAGCCTCCCAGTGCTAACTGGTCCTGAGCTTCAGCCCTGAACACAACCCCCCAGCGAAGGCCTACAAGGATTTCCTTGGAAAGCAGTAAATGGGTGTGGCCGTACTTTTGGCCTGAAGCCTCGGTGCCTGCACAGGGATGCTTTCCATCCCACGGCCGGCCTCACGGCAGGCTGTCAAGGGCAGGGTGGACAAAGTGTTGCAGGATTGGGAATCCGAAGTCCGTAATTCTATACGAACTGAAGCGGACCAACGTTAACCCGATGATTTCTAGCCGAGGGCTTTGGATATCCTCCGCAAAGCTCCGAGGCTCAAAAAAGAGGCGCAACAACGTATGTTCACGGACTGGTTGTCGTATGTCTTCAAGACGTTCACAGATCAGCAGCACTCTTTGTGGTTCTCGAGGCGATGTTCGAGTTTAGGGACTTTTTGGACGGGTTTAGTGCCCAGTCCCTGTGCAGACCTCTCGTGCATGCGGAGCTAGAGTCGTGGATTCGAGGAGGTGTCCCAAAAAACATAGATTTCAAAACCCAGAAGATTCTGGCATATCCGAGACATCAGACAACAGTAGTGAAGAGTGTGAGCCTCGAGTGCTCCAGGATGTTGGCATGAGCATCATGCTGGAACTGCCTGCGTGGCAGCAGCAGCCCGCTGCCTGTCGAGAGCCGTTCATTTGTTTGATGCCATGCGGTTTCCCAGACCTTCACCGGCAGACATCCGTAAGTATTTCTGTGTGGAGAGACACGGAGACGGAGACAGGGCATCCTCCCTTACATCTCATATAGCTAAAGTCGGTAAGACACCGACATCAGGCCGGGGCGTATCAGGCCGGGGCGGTTGTGGGCTGCGTGTGTCGACGGCTTTCCTCCAGCCGGATGTTGGGGGCAGTCTTTCTCGAGCAGTGCCAGAAGAAAGCACAGCGACGGAGACAAAGAAGAAATGAATAAACATCCAGATAGGGGGCCATTCAAACAGTCGTTGTGGACTCGCAACGGACTGATTAGGTTGACATGATTTAGCAGTGCGGGGCTTCGACCATGACTGCGCGCAACCTTCTGACTGATACCTGTCCCTTCCGTGCCACGGCATTCCGTGCTACGGCAGGTGGAGATGATACCTTGTTGTCAGAAGCTTATGGAAACGACCATGTTAGCATCATGAGATTCTGAAACCTGCAAAATAAAATCCTGAACCTTAATCCGCGACCTCAGCGGTGAATTCGGAAGAGGCCGCAGAGATGGAGCCGAAGAGGGAAGAGTGACACAGAGGGCAACAGTTTATGTTGATTTGCTTGTCTTCTCCCTTCCTGACCGGTGTGTTGAATGCCTATGAAACCGTTGGAATTCTGAGAAGCTGAAAAAAACCCTTCGGAAACCCCCAAGGGATCGGTCAATCGGAGGAACGGCTTACGTGGTCGCTGCAGGACTTCGTTTAGAAGAATTGTCTTGGAAGCGGTTACGGCCAGGGCGCACCTGCGCGTCCGGCCTGGATTTCATGGCTTTGGCGATGCAGTCATCTTGCAAGGTTCCTCAAAGCACCTGTGCTGCCCTTGTCCTTCTAGAGCCTGCTTTGAGGACCCTATACGCAGGCTGTTGGTCACTTTGTTGTGGCAGTCAAGTCGCCCCTTTAAACAAACTCATTGAGCAGCATGCATCCGTAAGCTGTTCTACGTGGAAGCCTCTCTGCAGAAGCTGCGGCTGCTTGTGCTTCCGATTTTGTCGCTACATGGCGACAATGGTAGTGGTGGCGGTGGTGGTGGTGGCAGTGGTGATGATGACTGCGACGGCTGCGATCTGGTGACGTCAGGATGTGCGTGCGGCGCGTCACTGCCAGAAGGGTGTGCGGGTAAGCTAGCCTTAGTAACAACATCAAGAGGACGACTTCCCACCTTGACTGGCAAGCTTCGCCGCAGAGCGCCCCAACCTGGGCTCAGCTAATCCCTGCGCTTTGGGAGGAGCTGGCCGGAGCAGGGCGAGAAGACCTGGCCGATCTGGTCCTTCAGCTGGTGCAAAAGGAGCCTGCAGACTGCAGAAGATTTTTTTGCAACATAGTCGCTCTTGAACGGTACATGGTGACTTCTGTCAAGACCTACCCAGATCTCATTTGCATGTGACAGACTCTTAACCGTCACGCCGATGCCTCGATGTCCGTTTCAGCGTACCTTTGCTTGGAAAATAATGGGAGTCATTCCCATTAAAACTAAACTAGCCTCAACCCTTGGCCTTACCATTCGGTGCAAGTCGAGGCGGTGCACTCGCCGAAAGGTCATGGAAGAAGGGGTGCAAGTCGGGCCCTCGCTCGGTGATTTGCTTCGACCTGAAATGCAGGACGGCTCCGTTCCGCTGAGCACAGAGCAGTGCAACATCTGCAACTCAAGCCGCATGCAGGTCACTCATCCGGAGGCCTGTGGTGACTGTGGTCCTAGACCTTCAATGTCCGATATGTCTGTGTTCGGTGTAGATACAGAAAACACACACATGCGCATACATGCATGCATGGATGGTGTAGCGCAATGTAATGCAACGTAGTGTAATGTAATGTATTGCGAAGTAGCATGACGCAGTGCTAGGTGTTGCAATTTGCATTGCGGGCGCGATGGGCGACTGTACTCCGAGTGCTCGCGCATACGCTCGAGTATGCTCGTGTATGCTCGAGTATGGTCGAGTACACTCGAGTATGCTCCAATATGCTCGAGTACGCCCGAGTGGCACTACAATGTATACTAGTAACTAGTATAGCAGCTATCAGAAAACACAGACCATGGTATTCACCGCTATAAAACATACAACCTGTATGGCAACTTGATATACGAAACACGAACTTGTAGCAAATACTATGTAACATCTGAGATACAATGAAAAATGTGCCTTATACAATACCGTATGTAATATTCATGTTCTCTTATACCCGTGTAATACTGTTATCACATGATGTATAGAATAAAATCCAAAACAATATACACATATATATATATACATATATTATAGTCTAATTTTATAAGCATAGGTGTAGATATATGTATGTGTGTATATATATATATATATGTACACATTGTTCTACATAATACAAACTGTTTCAGTTCTTGCATATCTTATGTATTTCGTAATACACAATAATATGTGTTATATAAAGTGGATAATGCATATTACAGTTTACAAAATATAGACCGCATATAGTTTGTTCTATATCATGTATATGAAAAGTTAATGCACAGTATGTCATGTACTATGTATAATACACTACTCGCGCATACTCGCTCGTAATTATATTGCTCGCTCATACTCACGCATGCTCGCGCATTCTCGCGCATACTCGGGCATACTCCGCGCATACTCGGGCATACCCGCGCATACTCGCGCATACCTGCGCATACTCGGGTATACTCGGGCATACCCGCGCATACTCGCGAGTACCCGGCGGTCCCCAAGGCCCCCACCAGCAGTTGCGTTTTCCCGCCACATGCAGTGGCATTTCAATTAATGTAGTGGAACGCAGTGTAGTGCAGTGTAGCAAAATGAAACGCGCCGTAATACAGCGCAAGCTGACCCCGTGCCAGGTCATGTCATGAATTCCCTTCTGTAGAGAAATATGCATACAGACATGCAGGCATGCATGCATGCATGCGTATGTTATATGCAGATACTCGTAGGGTGCGTTATACATATGACGTACATTGACAGATTGGCAGATGGAAATTGGAAAGTTGCTATGCGCAAATGAAGGTTGGAGACAGTGATGCAGTATTAATACAGTCGTAGTACAGTAGCGCTACAGTATAAATAGCTTCGGCATAGCTTCTGCGTAATTATCGCGCAACTTTTGCATAAGCGCGATAGTTATGCACAAGTTAAGAGCTGTGTAAAAGCACAACTTTTGCACATATGCAGAAGTTGGGCTTTGGGCCGTTGCATAGGCGCGATAATTATGCAGAACTTATGCGGAGGTGGCTGTTTTATGCAGCCGGGCGTCCTTGATGCAGCCACACTTGCCACAAATCGCATAAAGGTCGACCCGGCTGCATACGACAGCCACTTCCGCAGAACTTCTGCATAATTATCGCGCAACTTCTGCATACGCGCGATAGTTACGCAGAAGTTAAGAGCTTTCACTTTTCACTTTACCGTCTGTGGCAACA
>CAJNDV010037085.1:42430-54711 GCA_905221635.1 Symbiodinium sp. CCMP2456 | reverse complement strand
GTGGTTGTTGTTGTTGTTCTTCTTCTTCTTCGTTTATTATTAGTTAGTAGTATTATTGTTATTGTTATTGTTATTCTTTTTTTAGTGTTATTTGTACGAATATATATATATATACACACAGACACACACACACACATATATATATATATATATGTATTTATGCGCATATGCTTTTCAGAGACTAGTACATACATCTTCATGTATTGGCCATTCATACGAGACATACCTATGTCTGTGCTGTCAAACATCAACGTACTGCATTGTTGCCTTTGCTCCTGGCTTCCATGAGCATGATGGCATGGCATAATTAGTCGCGAATGCTGCGCCCGATTTGTTGATCCGGCTGTTGCCGCCGACTTTTGTGCAGAAAGGGGTTGGTTGGTGGAAGTGCTCTGATTTACCATAATCCCAGATGCCCTAGCAAAAGCCATGTGTTTGACTTGTGCAGGCAGCCCCCGTGTTTGTCCCGGCTTCCCTGGTGGCCTGGTTGGCAGCAGCACTTCTGGGACACTTCTTGCCGCGGGGCATGCCTTACCTCTACTCCCTGTGCCTTGTCTAAAACCAGTTGCACATGGAGGAAGCTGATTAGCTCAGGAGCTCCTCTATTTATTCTTTTACTCCGAACAGTAGGAAATCTGGTCCAATCCTTTTCCGATATCCTCGTTGATGCTCTTCGCGGCGTCCCCTTGATCCCGGAGAAATGCCGTGATTACAGTTACAGGTTTGGAGTTCGGCTAGCCGAAGAGTTTAGTTTCTGGGGTGGAGGGCATGTAGGCCTGGCCAAAGCCCTTCGCGGTCAGAGCCTTAGGAGGAAAACGATGCGAGCCGGGCTTGTCATTTTTCGAATGTGCGTGCAATGCACTCGTACACATGTTGCACCGGCCCATCGGTTCAAAAGCCACGAAGATAGCCGAAATGGGTTCGGGGTGTTTGGGAAGGCGGGTTTGGTACACGATATCAGGTTGTCGGCAAATCCCTTGGGTCCGCCACGACGTTTTAGGTGCCGACCCGAACCGCTACAATTTGAAGCCCGAGCCCTGCATCCCCATCTCAGAGCTCCAACCGAAAGGTACAGGTACCTGGAAATAGTTCTGCTAATAATCAGAGCTAATCAGAACAAGACCATACATGTGAGGTTCGGCGCAGCACTCTTCTATGGCCTGTTGAGCATCACAGGTTTGCGTCGGAGCTATGGCAGCATGCAAATTCGAAGCGCCAGAAGCTCTACGAAACTTTGAGCAGGCAAGAAATGAAGGGATGCTTTGTCTTGGGAGTCAGTTAGCCCCGATTTCCATACATATCGAGCCCCTTGTGAAAAAATCTGGTGACATGAGGCATCCACTTTTGTAGATGTGCAGACCAAAGGTATCTCGTGCGTGTAATTCATTCCGATCTGCTTCGCAGAGCCCAGAACTTGCGCGCCTCTGGGTTGTAAAGACATGTACAGGTTGTCCTGGTGCTTCCTGGCCTCAGTTTTCAGAAGACGGCGTGTGCAGCTCCATGATTGGCGTGTCAGTGCACGTTGCTTGCAACGACAAAGGCGGGTGACGATGACGAGGATGATCAATCTCATGTTCGTGATAACGGTGATGGTTGTGATGCAGAGGCTTCTGATTGCGGCTTGAGGTTGGTCTAGATGATGTTTCTTCTCGTTGGTCAGATATATGATGAAGAGCATGTCGGCGGCGAATGATGTTAGTGTTGAATGCTGATACTGGATGCGTGCTGATCGTTCAACATGGGCGCGATGATCGTGGCATGAGGATTCTCTGGCTGCATGAAGGGTCCGATAGCATTGATCGGCAGGAGTACATTAACATCAAGCTGCAGATGGACATGCCAGTCATGAATATATGCTGTAATTACATGTTCTTGTTTTTTGCAGCGCGACGTGCAGAAAAGGGGACGATGACTACGACGGTCGAACCACGCTGCCGCTGATTGTGATGGTGATGATGATGATGACGTTGATGATGGTGACAAGATGAAGATCAGCCTGACTAGCTCGTCTAAGATGCCATGTTGCGGATGATGATGCTGATGCAGCCGCTGCTGCTCTTGCTGCTGATGATGATGATTGCGACGATGATGTTGACACCGGTGCGGCTGCTGCTGGTGATGCCGATGATGCTCCTGATGATGATGGTCATGACGATGATGATGATGAGGATGATGACAAGTCATGATCAGACGTTGCCTCTGCAGTCAGACGCCAGAAGATGGACCAGACACTTCATCCGGACACCCGGTCTGAAGACTCGAAGCTTGCCGGACGTGCTGCAGAGCTGGTAACGGCTGCATGCACCCCCGCCTGAGCTTGCCATGTCGGGTTTGCGGGGTATGGCCTGGCCACGGTGCCAGAGAGCCCCTTAAAGCACAGCTACACTGTTTGTGGGTTCAGGTAGTGTTGGGATTAGCCGGATGTGCAGCATGCCTATAGTAGGCCACTCCTTAAGATTTAAGTGCCACACACACACACTGACCGAGTCATTCACATTCTACCACACTGTGTCACACAGAGTCCCAGTCTGGGCGCTGCACTTGAGGAAAGCCGGTGTCAGATGAGCAAATCCCTATATTACCTAGCCTGTACATGTTGGGCTTGGCTGGGCGCAACTTCTCTTTGGTTGTTTTGTTTTTGTTTGCCCACTCGCGGATCTGTCGCGAACCCGACCCTGCATCGAAAGGCCCGGTAGCCCTGCTTGATTTGTGCCGTGCATGAGGAGAAAGTGGCTGCGTTGGGATCTGTTTTTTGTTCGAAGTTGGATTGCGAGGGGCTTCAAGCTTCCTGTTTCTGCGATATTGTTGGTGTAGTCGGTGCAGAGGTAAATGCTATCGTTGTTTTCATAATGAGTGGGACTCGGTGCTCCTCCTGGTTTCGTTGTCAGTTTCACGTATAACGCCATCGTAGCTGCGTGTTATAGCTAGCTTGATACTTGATTTGTTTCGTGGCTCTCATATGGGTAGGCCTTACGCAGTCTGTCCTACTCAGGGCTTCAATTTGACTACCTCAACCTGCTTGCTCCATCGAAGCCCAATGCAAACCTGTGAAACCCCACACCTTCGAGTCTAGGGTTCTTAAACGGCTATTATCAGAAGCATCTTCCCCAGCTTCGTCCTTTCGGGGCCTGTAGTGTAGGTACTTGAGTAGTAAGATGCCATTTCCAAGGGTCCTTAATTCATAGCTCCCCCTCCACCCCCCACCCAACTCGAGTCTAAGTCTTCTGGCCGGTACGGTAGATTCTTCCTTTCAGCTTGGCTCCAGCCTAGGAGCCCACCCATGTAGTTCCCCAACTCTGGAGACTGAGCGGCATGAACAAGCAGAAGAAAGGAACCTATGATGCTGTTCTCATGTTAAAACTTCGGTTCCTCTTTCGCTTTGAGGCTTGGGAAGCCTGAAGCTTCAGCTCCTTGGGTTTCGAGGGATGCGGGCAAAACAGAAAGACCCGAACCCATCTGACCATATCAACGAGCATAAACCGAAGTCTGAGAATAAACTGAAGCCGCCTGAGGTTGTTGCAGTTTGAAAACTTGAGCAAGCCTCCGGGGATTATGGTTTGGGCTAAGGAGGTACAAGTTTGGAACCGGAGTTCGGGTCAGTTCTGCTGGCGGGCCTGCCTGCCCAATTCTCTGCACCATGTTTACAGCTAAATATCCGACATGAAGAAATCTTGAATGTCCAGCTGATTTAGGTAGCGGGCTAAGGTCTTCATCCGCGATCTTTCGCTTCGGCCCTTTGGATTTCAGTGTTTCCCAGGTGTGCTGGCAAAGGAGCTCCCCTTCTGGCGGAGGCACCTGGCACAGGCGAACGCAACGATTCGAGCCGCTTGCTCTCAACACGGGAACCCTTAAACCACCATCGACGGGGGATGCCCTAGACCCACCTTACACCACCCTAAGCCCTCGACCCGCATGGACTCTTCAGCCTTAGGGCTCTTAGGGTTGAGGAGATCATGAGCTTTTGGTTTAGGACGAGGAGTTTGGTTTGGTCTAGCATTGTACATATCAGGATTTTCCGGCGGCCCAGGGCCTAGACTTTGGCAATTTGGTGCGTTTGGGCCTTGCACCGCCTGCGCTCGGTCTGCCACGAGGCAGTTTAGGGGTGTGTACGGCACAGCGTCAGCATGTTAGGCTCGAGGGTTTGAGATGTTGCGAATGTTCTTGGAAACACTGTGGTGTTGCGCTTCGTGTTTTTCTTTTTCCTAGGGTGTCCAATTGGTTTGGTACGCACAGCTCTTGTGGGAGTTCAGATACAGTGCGTCTGTATTTCATAGTAGAAACCTGAATAACCCTGCCATTGAACCCTCCACATGGTAGCCTTGATTCAAAGTCTCCTCACCAGAAGCGAGCAGCGAAACCGTAAATGTCAGCCCGTGACTCTGTGCAACGCAGGAGTCCTCACTTATTGCCATGCCTGCTTTGCGAGTGTGTGAGTCGATCCCTAGACTAGTGTCGTAGCTCTTCTAGTCACTAGTCAGCCTTCTAGCATCCCTTATGGTGATCCCCCTAATTTTCATTGCAGGAGCTCGCATCGGCGGGCCGCCTGGACCTTGTACTTGCAGCCCTCTGACTTGAAGAGACTTGAAGCCCTTAAGCATCGGAGGTTAGCAGTTTCAGCCGAGGAGGGGGCTTTCTATAGTTCCCTCTCATGCAGATGCCGCTCGCACGTTGGCATCGTTCTCTGCATGTGCAAGTACTTCAACGTTCGAGGTTGGTGATTGCATCAGTCTATCCGTCGAATTACAGGGATTCTGTCGGTCCCTCGAGCCTCAAGGACCCTCGGTGTCAGTGTGGTCTCGACATTCGTCTTCGCAGTTCCGACCACAAGTCGCGTTTGCGCCTTCAAACCATGTTCCGCCCACCACAGCGATGGGCATGTTCCGCTGTCGTACTCCCGCAGCCGTTTGTTGCTAATTTGGGACTCATGGGGGGAGCCTCAAGTGTGCTCCTGGAATGGTTCTTGTTTGTGTGGAGCCTGTCCTGCCATGTCGTGTTTTGGTGCACAGTTTTGCGTCAATGCTGGCATAACATCGCTCCGATACAACTGTCTATATGTGTGTGTGTATGTATATATATATATATATATATGTGCAGACACACGCACACACACACACACACACACACACACACACACACACACACGCACTCTCTCTCTCTCTCTTTCATCAGCGAGTCAGGAAGTTTTGGTTCGATCCTTGCTTGTATGCCTATCACGGCCTCCTCAGTAGTTCCTAGGTAGTAATGGGCATACCCCACAACTGAAGTCACGACATGGGAAACGGTACAGACCAAATCTGCATGCTACTTTTGAACCTATCTCGCTTGGACGTGGAATGGTCGCAAGGTGGAGTCCTCGCCAGAGACACGTGCATTGTGTGTGATCCGGCTCAGAAGAGGCCGACAAAACAAGTGTGTGTGTGTATGTATATATATATATATTATGTTATCTATTTGTTATATCTGTGTTCATGTTTATGCTCACGCGGCTACTAAGGTGATGCAAGCTTTGAGCCTTGTCTTTGACGGGTTTTGGGAGCTGTCACTCTTGAGTCCGCTGTGTTTTTACAGACGTGTGTTGAGTGTGGCTGCTGCAGACCTCAGGGGAAGCTCTGGGCTCGAACAACCAGCAAATCTTAAATACCGAGTCAACCAAAGGTCAACCGAAGGATCAACGTTCCTCCGCATAGACTCCCATGAATCCAAAATCCAAGCGAGGAAGAGCGACGAGTCGTTGCAGCTGGACGTTTTCCACTGTGGCATCGGGATCACAGCTTTCGCAAAGGCCAATCTATGGCAGCATTCTGTGCATTTGTTGCGCATGATGCCGGAGCTGAGCCCCTCACCGAACAGCATCTGCTACACCTCGGTGATCTCGGCCTGTCAAAAAGGAGAGCAGTGGCAGCTTGCGATGAAGGTGCCTTGCTCTGTTTTGTTTTCTATGGCGGCTTCTTCTGATTTCCTGTCGAAGGCAGCGGGAATGATCTACCGCAAGTCCTAATCCAATCTCCGAGCCTGAAGCCCCAAGATCCTGAGCCTTCAAGGACCCGGCCAGAGCCCTAAATCGATAAAACCGAAATGCAACAAAGTCACCAAAGCCCCGAAATCCTCAACACCTGAAGCCCTAGACCTTTGCAGGTGCAGAGAGGAGCTAACAAATCCGCACAGGTCTATAATGCCCAGACCGCTTCGAGCATCACGCCAGATGTCATGTGCTACGTTGCTGCGATCGCTTCCTGCGAGAAGGGTACCTTGATGCAGAGCCAGTATTTCGTAGCATAATTGGGGCTTGAGGGCATTCCGTAAGGTGGTACTGTCTTCAGTCCGCGAGGCCCCCCCCCAAGCTCAACGTTGGGTCAGGGTCTAGGCTGTAGAAGGAGATTTGCTCTTGAGAGGTGCTGGGGGGTGGGGAGATAAGCGCGTTGGAAGGGTGTGCAGTTGATGAGTAGTAGTAAGCAATAGTAGTGCAGCAGAAGTACATTAGCAGAAAGGGTTTCGCCCCAAAATCCAAGGAGTAATGAATAAGCCCCGGAAAAATCGCAACAAAGAGGGCGCTTGATTAAAGACAGTGCAAGCCATCTTGAATTTTGGGGGCTGCAGAGTGTGGGTTGAGGCTGTAGTGTCCATCGTACTCATCGGCTTTAGGGCCTTTAGGGTTGAGGGTGTACGGGTACTGCCTAGGAGCACGTTTGTGCAGGTTTCCTTACTGGCGTCTATCGCAATTCCAAGGTGCCCTCTGGCAGGAAGCTGTGCATATTTTTGAGCAGCAGCGGCGTGCGGGACCTCCCAACGCAATCAGCCATAACGCCACCATCAGTGCATGTGGTAAAGCGTCCGAGTGGCAGGCAGTGCTACCGGGAGGTGAGAAAGAGAAAGACCGTAATTGCGGGTTTTGTACAATTAAGATGAGGAGTACCTCCACATCATGAGGATCACTATATGACTTTTCCCTCATTTTCTGAAACAGTCAGGCTACCGTGCGTGCGGTAGAAGTTCTGACGGCCAGGTATGGGCAAGGCTGTCGCATGGTCCCAAAGTCGAAGCCCAAAGCCATCCTGCGCAGATGGCCTTGCAGCTCTTTGTTGCCATGTCGACCGCATCGCTGCAGAGGGATCTCGCCGCTCTGCTTTATCTAGGTTTGAGTGTTGGGGTCTTCGAGTCTGAGGGAAAGACAAAGCGAGTTTAGGGCCGCGGGTTTAAAAGCTTCAGTGCTTTGGGGCTTCTTGTGCCCGCAAAACAGCAGGCCACCTTGGGTGTAACCGCCGCAGAGGAACATGTCGGAGTGCGTGTGGTGCAGTATCTCCTGAATGGCTTGCGTAAGCATCACTAGCTCTCAGTTTGTACATGCGCATTCCCAAATCACCTCGGCACTTGGATGCGGGCCGGGCGGCCTTGCCAGAATTCCGCTGGTTGCGCCCATGATGCGGTTCTTGCTCGCTCATGATCATGCGTGCCTTGTCAAGCCTACTGA
Source organism: Symbiodinium sp. CCMP2456 (assembly GCA_905221635.1). Taxonomy (NCBI): domain Eukaryota; class Dinophyceae; order Suessiales; family Symbiodiniaceae; genus Symbiodinium; species Symbiodinium sp. CCMP2456. The sequence goes on along the minus strand of CAJNDV010037085.1, from coordinate 47,243 downwards.
GACCTTTGAAGCCCTTAGCACGTACTCCCAGAGCCAATCTTCAAAGCAGCTTTGGTTAAGAAGGGTCCTGGACATGACAGAGGTTAGCTTCAGCGCAGCAACCACCGCCTGTCAAAATAGCTCCCAGTGGCAGCTCGCTGGGGCTCTTTTCCAGGCCATGGCTTGACGCGTTTTTTAGTAGTTCGAAATGGCTTTGTCTCAAGCAAGACAGTTTTTTGACGGAATGCTCGACTTCGAGCTAAATAGCTTAAATAGTCGTTTTCTGACTTGCGATGGAGGGAAGCTTGACTTTTTGTCATTCTGTCACCGTTGCAGCTATACTTGCGAGCAGTGATAGTGTGACTCTTGTCACGAGGCTTCCTGCTTCCATTGCTGCCACTTGTCTCTGGCCACCGTTACTGTCAGCTCGTGTTCCCTACGCCAACAGCGTGGTCTGGATATTCAGAGCTTTCCTTACCCACGAGACAGTTGGCTCTGCCTCCCTGCTTGTTCAGCTTCTTCACTGAATCCAGAGAGTGGTCAGACCCAAAACCCACACCAAAATCGCAAGCGCTTCGCGTCGCCCGCTTCGGTTCGGTTTTGGTGGGCCAGGGCCCGAGATCGCAGACGGACACGAAACTTCAGGATTGTGCCCTGGGGCCGGTCAGTTGAAGTCAGGGGTCTGGGAACCTCTGACCGGCGGGGACGACGCTGAGGCTTCGTGACTCCAGGGTTTTGGGCTGCAGACTTTGAACTCATTCTATCTGTTCACACCGCCAAATTGGTGCCGAAACGACGCACAAGGCACGAAAGCACAACCAGTGAAGTGTGGAGGGCGCTGCTCGCAGGAACACGGAGCTTGTTCCGGATTCAGGTCCCTGACATGACTCGTCATAAGTGATGAGTCCCAGATCCAACCGATTAGATCAACAGTTAGCGGCCGAAGGCACTAAAGCCTATCGCCTCCCACCGGCTCCCCTGAACCCTCCTTGCCGCAGGCCATGGAGGAGTCCCAGATCTGCCCCGACACGATCAGCTGCAGCGCCTTTTTGAACGCCTGCGGCAGATCGGGATGCTGGCCTCGAGCCCTCGAGGCCCAGGGGTCCCAAGCGTACACCACGAGGAGTGCATGCAGGGGGCGCTCCTTTTTGTCTTGGAAAAGGCTCTTAAAAAGAGGCGTACTACAACGAGTCCCAAATCCCATTCGCAGGGTTTTTGTTGGGCGTCAGCTTAATTGGGATGAGGGCGGGCAGGGGGTAGCAAGCTTGTGTCATAGCTATAACTTACAGCGAAGAATAAGGTCAGGGAGGATCGGATCTCTCGGTTTGGGAGCATAGGGTGTATGACATTTAGCTAGTATTTCGTGCAATTGGACGGTCAGCCTGAATCCTAAATGCATCTTCCTAGACTGTTCGAGCTTAGATTGGTAAATCGCGCATTTTACATGCAACCTTTATAGTCCGGTTGCGTAGACCGCAGGGTGAGGATGGCTTCAGGTCCTGGCCTCTATGTGGGAGCGACGCATCCCAGCAAACGTCATCAGCTACAGCGCGGCCATCAGCGCGTGCGAGGCCTGTAAGCAATCAGCCAGCAGTTCTTGATGTGAGAGCTAGTGGAAGGCTGAAAAGGCTAGCTGCTTCAGCTGCTAGCCCAGCAGTTTTTGTCCACTCTGTTGGGCTGTTGGCCCTGACCTTCTAAGCAACAAGAACTCGAAACGACCAAGTAACAACTCGCAAGACGTTTAAAAGGCATTCAGTTTCCTGGTAGATCCGGCGGAGCTCTGACGCAGCCCTCGAGCCCTCAAAGAGAAGGGTTCGTGTTCCGCGGTGATCCAAGGACAAGGGGTCTGCATGGCCCCATGCTCTCGAGCTTTTCCAGTCCATGGCCAATGTCACTATAGCGCTTTTGCAGCACCCGGCGTTTTGAGGCCAAAGAGGGCCTCCAGGCCTTCAGGTTTCTGCTTACGTCGCGTTTGTAACTCACATCGTACCTCGGCTCGTGAGTCTTATAAGAACCCGTCCAACCACCCGAAACTCTACGTTTGCAGCCCAGGCTCCCAACGTGATCAGCTGTAATGCCACGCTCACCGCCCTCGAGAAAGCTGCCGACCACGTGCTGCAATAACGGTTTAGGGTTTCGGGCTACTGGATTGCTTCTCAATCCCTGCCCCTTTCAGAGGGGAGTGCCCAATTTAGAGGGGAGTTTGCACAGAACGTGCGGCACGAGGAGTTAGGCAGGTTGCAGAGCAGGGCTGAGCAGGGGTATACCCCGAAATCTCGGAGGATCGACGTTGCAGATTTGCGAGGTTTGCAGGGAGTTACAGGTGCTCTTGTGGAGATGGGGTCGTGCTGGATTTACATTGAGCTGGCACTAAGACTCCATCGCCAAGAAGTGCCCGCACACCTCAGGGACCCGAAGCCGAATCACTACACCCGTAGTTACAGCACTGAGACGGAGGAGTGGGAACGGGCTTTGGATATCTTCCAGTCCATGACGACGTCGCAGCTCCAGGCTCAGCAAGTGCACGACATGGTCTTGGCTCGGAAGTGTGGACTTTAAAGGGTATTGAGTTTGGAATTGGGTTTCTGGCCCCTGCAAAAACAAAATTGGATTGTCGGGGTAAGGACAATAAGCCCTTTGCCCACAGACGGAAGATTCTGAATTGGGTTAACTAAGGGTCCTTGTTTTGGCCACCTTGTTTATATCACAACCAGATACCGTCAAGAGAAGCCAAATCAGCAGCAAGCACCTCTACACCCTAGACCTTTACATTGGACATCCAAACCTTTTACACGTCCGAAATCCTAAACTCAACATTCCGACCGATCATTCCGCTTGACACCCCCACACCTGTTTTCAATCATTGGCACCACCCATTCCCCAAAGATAGAGCACAGCCATAGACAAAAGCATCGCCACTATACTCCAGCCTACCTAGGTGCCACAGCTCAAATAAGGCACAGGGGTTCTCGTCTACTTTAGGTTCAGGCTTCGGCGGGCCCCAGACTAGCAACGGGGCTGGACCCGCTGTGGTATAAAGGGTCTGAGATGAATTAGCAATACCCGTCTATATGGCAAAACTATGCAAAACTGTGACCATGCTAAGCACCCCTTGACCGCATTGTAACCATCACGGTCCGAGCACCCGAAATTCGGGGGCATTCAGGGTGGTCATTATTTTCCTTGTGCTGCGTTTTGGCACTTGAAGAAGAACCCCAGATATTAGTATTGCTTTATGCATTATGCAGGGGTCGGAGTCGGGCGATCGGGTTGTCATGCCAGCCTTTTCACTCAGACGCAGGAGCGAACCAAAACACACTAAGATGCGTGGTCTCTAGTCGTGGCCCGCCTCCTGTAAGCCTCGACCCCTAGGACCCATAGGCCTGCATCACTACAGCTGCCTCGGAAATGTAGGAAAGTTGCCATGGAGAGATACACATCGGCGCCTGTGGCTTCTGGATGCAAGGCCTTGAGACCTTCCCCGACTAATTCTGATGGTTCGGATTTGTTGGGCCGGCCTCCCCATCATCGTCCTGTGTAGCTGCATCGCTATTTATGGTCTTCAGCAGGCCACACCTGGCTTAACTCGGGAAGCATGGCAGCCTGCATCTACCGCCACGCCGAGCTCCACAAGATCCACAGAAGCCTTCACGACTGGGATGCCGACCTCCACGACATTGTCTGACATGCTCCCGACGGAGGGCTTGATATCGCTGCATGGGAAGAACTTGATTATTGCAGGAGATTCCAACGACAGAAACTTTTTCCACATGCTCTGTCATTATGCTACAGGCAAGTCCGACCAAGTGCAGTACATTAGGAAGTTGGAGATCGCATCCGGTGAGTATTCCGGGCTAATTACTTGGCCCACGGAAGCCGCTACCATGACATGCCATGACCGCAGCAGGAATGCAAGCTTGATGTTCCTCTTTCACCAAGGAGTATACAGCCTTCCTCCCCAGCCAGACTGGTTCTTAGAGTTCGTGCAGCGCAGGCTGGGTACGCACGGGATTGGAGTGCGAGGGAAGGCGCGCGTGGTTCCGACAACTGACTTAGCCCGTGATATATGGCCAGAAGCCATCCAGCAGAATCTGCGGATACGGCCCATGATTCTTCTGATCCAATCTTCCATGCTACTTGCCCGCAGAAGTGGTGATGTCCGACCTGCATCTACTCTGACAGGACCCTTTCTTAGCCGTGGAGTATGTCGAATCGCGAAATCAGAGTAGCATGAACCGAAGCAGGAATCACATGCAGAGGATCAGAAGGTAAGCAGCCCATGACAAGCGTTCCAGGTGGGACTCCTTTCCCGTTCTCGAGAAGATCATCGGCACTCGGGTGTCCCAAATGACGGACGCGGGAGAAGCAAAGCTCCTAGATTGGAGCGGATAGAAGTGTGGAACATCGGGTGCTTCGCGTTCGTGTTTTTTGTAAATCTTCCAAATCTGGTACGTTCGTACATGCATGCATACATACATGCATACATAGGGTGTGTTTGTATGTATGTATGTATATATATATATGCTTGTGTATTCATCTATATAAGGAAATTAAACAAATACAGACACACACACACACACTAGGTATATGTATGTATGTATGTATGTATGTATGTATGTATGTATGTAGGCAATGTAATGCAATGCAATGCAATGCAATGCAACGCAACGCAATGCAATGCAATGCAATGCAATGCAATGCAATGCAATGCAATGCAATAACTAATGCAATGCAATAACTAATGCAATGCAATGCAATGCAATGCAATGCAATGCAATGCAATGCAATGCAATGCAATGCAATGCAAAGCAATGCAATGCAATGTAATGTAATG
>CAJNDV010037085.1:15731-32043 GCA_905221635.1 Symbiodinium sp. CCMP2456 | reverse complement strand
GGGAGAGGGAGAGGGAGAGGGAGGGAATGTAAGAGAGGGACTGTGAGAGAGCACGAGCCAGAGATGCAGAGCGCGGAGAGACTTCGGAGGATGGTGCTGGGGGCTGCTGGGGGCCCGCCTGCTGGCCTTGGCTTCGGGGCTTCCCCTCGCGACCTGCATCTGGGAAATTGGGGCGTGTAGGCTTTAACAATAATATTCGTCAGTGGCCCAGGATGAAACCTAGCTGACAATCTGAAGTATAAAAATGTCATACCCAAATCATAGGAAGAAGAGCAAATCCTGTGTTCGTCGTATTCGCCCTACTCCACCTCCTCGTTTCCATAGCGGCCAGCATCAGAACAGTAGTTAATCCCAAGGCCTAGCGTAGTTTGTAGGCTTGAATCTGAGGGTCCTTGGGAGTTATAGGTGGTCCAACTGCAAATTCGGTTAGCAGGGTTTGTTTCCATGTGTTGGTCTTCATGTTCCGTACTTGTGTGGCTGGTTGTGAAAACTCGGAAATCCCAACCCGAAGTGCCGCTCTCGAGCGACAAGCTCTTCAGTTTGAAGAAAAGACGTAACTTGCAAAGCTTAAACCTTAAACCCTTTGGGGTTTAGGGTTTAGGGCTGATAGATGCCCCGGACCAAAGGCTAAAGGGCGCGAGGGGAAGGATGAAAGGCCATGGCAGCGGGCAATGTCTACGACTGGAACAAGGCGGCGAAGGTTGCGGTTTCGTTCAGGGTTCGCATATGGCTTAGGCAGGTGGCATGCTGGGCTTACCCATGTTGTTGTCCCTCTCTCTCTCTCTCTGCTTGCTGGACCATGGGCTCTTGCAGAAACCATCGTTGACAATTTTCCTTGTTACCAAGAGTCTCCATCCATTGCCTGCCTGAAGCTTGCCTTGGCTTGTGAGGTGGGCTCATTCTAGCGGCCTCAGGAGCGGCTATAACACCTTGCCCGGTTCCTTGGGGCTGAGCCATTGGCCCGAAGCCTTAAGCCTTAAGCCAGCAGCAGAACCCAAAGCTTCAGTTAGAAGCCACAATCGCACCCCCCACATACACAACGGTGCCGCCTCCAAGGTGTAGAACCGTGGCAGTTATGAGCTTCGAAGCCTTCAACTCCAAGTCCTAAGTGCCAGGCGATCCACGCCTGCGCCAAGACCCAAGACTGGCCCCGAGCACTGTTCCTCGCCTTGATTTCGTGGAGCTTTCGGGGCTCTGAAGATTCTTCCTGCTGCGTGTGAGGACTGGCTTTGAGGGTTCGAGTTCCTGTCTAACCTCTTACCCAGAAGACCACTACCAAACACCCGTACAGAGTCAGGGCTTTCGGGTTTCACAGCGCTTCGCTTTTGGGGCACTACTGCAATCGGCCTAACGAGCCTCCTGAGAGTCAAGTCGGACCAATCGCAGCATGCAAGCGGACAGGGAGGACACTTGCTGTTCTTGGGACATTAGTTGCCGGGGGCTATGCCATCCCAGCATGGAACAATGGAAGCAACCGGCATCATCTCAACGGTACGATCTCAACAATCCCGAAGAATCCAAGCCAGAAGCTTCTGCCTCGAACACGAGAGTCCGGACTGACTTCCGAACCCAAAGCCTGTGGCCGACTGAGTGATCAGCACTGACAATACAGACCGCTGCACAGTGGTGGCAATTTTTGGGAGTAGTTTCGTTTTAGGCAAGCAAGCTTTCATGAAGACCCAATGCACTGTGGCCAACACCTAAGTCCTGTTCTTCGAAATTCTGCCTTCTGAAATCTGAAATAGCTGCTGTTTGGGATTGTCGCTGTTTTCTGTGGGCTTGTCAGTATGTCCTAGCAGGAACATAGCTCCGAGTGCACACAAATCCGTGTATCTCTGTGCTGTCGTTGCAGTCGGAGCACAACACAAACTACATGCACGTAGTTGGCGGAGGTGTGAGAAACCATTGGAGGAGGACAGTGAGCTCGAAATGGAACTAAACCCCGAACTTGGCCATACACCCGTTGTAAACTTATCATGCTGTAAGGCTCGCAAACTTGCTTCGACCTTTCGAGCCTCTGAGCAAACGAAGGAGTCTTCTGGCGGAGGTGGCTGTGGCAGCTTGCCAGAGTCACTTTTGTGGGGGGTCGCCCACTGGGCCTTGCGATACAGAAGCTACCAACGTACTGTTATTGTCCCTAATATTTTTCACAAACCCTAGCATCAGAATTGCGAAAACATCCGCATTTTTGCTTACAGCCGTGACACCACAGTGCTTTAGCATGATGCCTGCGACGGCGTTTTTTTGACGTTTCTTTGGTGGTACATCCATGCTAGCGTGTAAGGTTCTTGGTTTGGGTTATCGGATTATCGATTATCGCATTAACCTTTATTTCTGAGGATCTCAAAGTCTGCTCGGTACTTATGTTGTTACCGCGCTCGCAAGACCCGGTTCAGGTGCCAACCAGAGCTATGAGTCGTGGGTTCATCAGATGAAAGAACTATGGAAGGACACGTCCCGGTGCCGAACCCTCACGAAACCGCAACACAACGCCCCTCAAGCCCCAACAACTCACTCGAGGGCTGCGAAATTTAGTTCTCGACACCAAGGAAGGGCTCCAAGCGACTGTAGTCACCTACAACACTGTCCTCCGAGCACCTTGGCATGATGAGCTCTTGCTTTTGAAGCAGGGGCGCAGCAGCGAACCCAAGCTTGACAGATCTGTGTTGTTGTATTTTGGGTTGTTATGATGATGCTGAAAGGGGCTGCGGTCGCTATGAGCTTAGATGACGGTAGTGAGTGGTCGAGTAGTATGTTTTGAAACGTGGTACAGCTGGCCACAGTGGGGTGCTCCTCACTTGCAATCTTTTGTTGATTGTTGCACTTACCGGTTTGTGGTGTGCTTATGGTCGGTGGTTCGTGGTGCTGCGCTTCCCGAGTACTGGCTTGATGTAGTTGCCCTGTGCTACCCCCCAGAGTTGAGGATCTCTGCTTGTGTTGAGCGAGTTGTGAGAGTCGAAGCTTGTTATGTGCCACGACTCCACAGGCCGCCCAGCCGATGCAACGCGAAGCGCCCAAACCCCAAGAGCTGAAGAACCAAAGCCTAAACGAAGGGTCCACAGGCTAAAGCCTCCTCAAACTTCCAAGGCGTGTGAGTGGCGCTGTGCCCAAGACCTACTCCGCTGCATAAGAGACGCCACCCTGCGCCGAGATACTATTAGAACCTCGGAAGCCTTGGGGCTCTATTTCATTGTGAACCTCAAAGGGGGCAGAGTGTGGAGCAGTCCGTTTGGCATCTGCCAGATGACTTCAGGACTTGCAACGCCATTGGGGATGCAGGCTTTTCGTGGCTTACTTGGCTTTTCTGCACTCGCTCGAAGCCTGCACACTGCGCAGCATGCCTCGAGCACCCCTCGGAACGCACCATAAACTTCGAACCCTCGGCCCATTTCCTGCGACAGTCAGCAAGCCCAGCATCCTATGTGGCCAGAAACTTGCAAAGCCCACGAATTACTCCGTTGCATTTGGTTTGAGTCTCAAGGCCTTGCTTCGTCGGTGAGCTCCGTTGCCTCTGCGACATGCTGGGCCGAGGTGTTGGGTGCTCAGGGCCGTTGGGCTTTGGGGCTTTTCTGGTGTCAGAAACGTTCGTGAGCATGCGATCTGAGGGTGCTTCCGAGCATTGCACTGGTTGAACAGCTGATCCACCCCAAGGGCTGTCAATTCCAAATAACAGATCGGCCCCTACCCCTCGAACCGAAATCCAAAACCCTGAACCTCTAGAAGCCCTTAGCTGCGAAATCACCAACTCGTGAAGCTTCGCGTGGAGGCGGCGAGGCTTCTGGCGGCGTCCGTTCTCACCGCCCTGCTTCCGAACCTCATTTGCCACTTGGCATTGGCACGTTTGGAGATGGCAGCACGACGCATGAACCCGTGGGGCATCCAGTGCGAGTAAAAGCAATTCTGGCCCTGCAGCAAATGTTCATGAGCAAGTAATCTTAATTTGAGACGCGGATGCTCTTCGGCTTTAAAACCCCACATATAAGGCCAGCACGAGATCGCAGAGATTAACCGTGTTTGGCGACTACACCTTCTATCGCAGACCTCAGTCGGGTTTATCCACCCCACTACTGTTGTCAGATATGGCGTGTGATGGAGATCCTACAACAGTTGTCCAGGATGGGTTGTTCAATAGTGGCGTTGAACGCCAACCCTAAACTCTGCAAATCCTGTATTTCGTCGACGTGGAACCGAGAATACAAGAGTCGCATGTCGCACGGGATAGTGACGAAGACTGCTTTGCAGTTGGTATGTGCGTACAGACAGACACATGCACAGACACACACACACACACAAATAAATAAGTACATATAGAAATAAATAAATAAATATATATATATATATATATATGGTCACACCCCCCCGCCATGATCCAGCCGAACCTTCTTGTCAATTAATTCTGTGCAGTCTTACGCCCCAAGGCGCTTGGTCCTAGAGTCCGAATCTATCGGTATTTACGGTGTGTTCTGCACTTCATGTACATGTATACCATACCTGGCTCTTCTATTCTCTTACATCACATACAAACAAGCCGAAACCGAAACCGGATTCTAGTTCTGGATTCTGGTTGTGCTGCTGCGCTCTTGTTCTACTGCTTCGAGCTCTTACAATCTGGCAAGGTCACAGTTTTAAATGTTGCTGTTTCGGAAAAGCACTAGTTTTTCTCCATCATACTCCAGATACATTTGATCAGAAGTAAAGTGTGTCGAGCTTGTAACGCGTTGTAACACGAACGGAACAGTTACTCGCTCCTTTATACCATGTGGAATGACAACTCCTGTTACAACTAGAGCAAGTCAGATGTTTGTGTGCTAGCAGCAAGAACAAAAGCAAAGACCAGTAAAGATCAACCTTTCTTTTCCCGGTAAGGATTATGGAAGTACACCGGTTCATTATTTTATGCTTCGTGGGAGTTCGGACGAAATATATCGGAAAGCCCTCGTTGCTCCTCTCTTAGCGAGAAGCAAAAGACCACTTCATTCGTGCAAACGAATAACCCGACTCATTTGCGCCATGCTAGCAGCAATAAAACCAAGAGAGTTAACCGCTGCTGCATCGTTCAACAAGACATGAAATCGCTACTGTCTTCTCGCCTAAGCCTCCTCCCATCTTCATCGAGTAAAAAGAAACTGTCCGTATTCACAAGACAGAGAAGAGCTGAGGCTCTTAAAAACCATGAGCATAAAAAACAAAGCTCCTTCAGTTGATATTCCAAAAGGCAATAGCTTCAGATTCATTTTGAACGTATACAATGCGAAAGCTCCCTTATCTATGGGCGAGGTATTATAGATTTAGTCGGATTCCTTTAATGCAGAATCAGAAGCCTCGACTAGCTGCAAAACTCAGCCACATCTATACAACAAGAACAACTACTCAACACAACAATACCACTACTGGTCCTGCTGCAATTACAACTGCAACAAAAACAACAGGTACTAGGGACAACATACATGACAAAGCTCCTTCAGTTGATACCCCCCCCCAAAAAATAGCTTCATTTTGAAAATATACAATGCGAGAGCTCCTTTAAATATCTATGAGCGAGGTATGATGGATTTAGAAGGATTGTTTTAATGCAGACTCAAAAGACTAGCTGTAAAATTCAGCCACATCTACACAACAAGAACAATCCTAAACGCAATAATACCGCTACTGGTACTGCTGCAATTACAATTGCAACCAGAACAACAGGTAATAGGGACAACATGTATTCCTCCACCATCAGCACTACTACTAATAATAACAGTGATGCCGCTATAATAATATCATAACTAAAAAGCTTGAAGTAATAGTCATAACAGCCAAGAATAATAAGTAAAGCAACAACACAATAATTAACAATCAAATTCTGGCAGTTTTTGAGGAATGCGGGGACAAGGAATTTTAGTGATATTTACAATCCCTGCCGATGTTTTCGCATCTGAGGTTGCCAATGTGTTGCCCACAAATTTCTAAAGCTTGAAATGAGAAAACACTGGCAGGGATCACATTTCACAAACATTCCTAAAATCCTGGCATCGAATCTATGGGGAGCGCGGGGGCAAGGAATTTTGGGGAAATTTCATCCCTGCCAATGTTTTCGCATCCGATGTTGCTAAAGTGCTGCCCGGCTCGAATTTCTCAAGATTCCTGAAGCCTGAAATGCGAAAACATCGCCAGGGATCAAAGTTCCTCAAAAGTCCTAAAATCCCAGCATCTATGGGGAGTGCCGGGGCTCTAATTGCTCAGATTTTGGGAATTTGGGTGAATTTTGATCCCTGCCGATGTTTTCGCATGTCAGGCTTCAGGAATTTTGGAGAAATTTGATCCCTGCCGAGGTTTTTGCATCCGAGGCTATACAAAAAGCAGGTTCGGCTGGATGATGGTGGGGGGGTGTATATGTATACACATACATATATACATACATACATATGTAAACATGTATGCATGCTGTATGTATGAACGTGAGTATATTTGTATGTAGGCGGGTAAGTAAGTAAGCAAGCAAGCAAGCAGGTAAGTAAGTAAGTAAGTGTCTGTCTGTATGTATGTATACATGTATGTATGCATGTATGTATGCATGTACGTGTGAGCTGCGTGCGTGTGTGCGTGTGTGAGTGTTCGTGTACGTAGATAGCAGGGCTGCCAATATCGACAACCGTAGCGATCACAGCGGTAAAGACTACAATACCACGGATCTCTGTCGCATCCAGCGTCAGGCAACTCGGTAGGGATGCCGCCATGCTCAATAGTAGCAAGCAGTACTATCTCGTGGCTATCGCAGCGCGCAGTGAATGTGTCGCGTCTCTGGACTGAGGCTCGAGTGCTAGCCTTGCGGCTTCAGCCAGCACCGCTGTTTGGAGATCGGCCGTCGGGCTGCTGCAGTGCGGTGCTGAGGGAAATCGGGTGAGGGCATGTAGTTTTTCAGAACCGTGATGTCTCTACCCAGCCTTGAATGGTAGCAGTAGTCGTCGGCGTACTTAGCCCCTTAGTCTTATCAGTCGTACGTAGTAGTAGTAGTAGTAGTAGTAGTAGTAGTAGTAGTAGTGGTAGTGGTAGTGGTAGTGGTAGTGGTAGTGGTAGTGGTAGAGCTAGAAGTAGTAGCTGCAGCAGCAGCAGAGTAGTAGTAGTAGTAGTAGTAGTAGTGGTAGTAGTAGTAGTAGTAGTAGTAGTTGTTGTTGTAGTAGCAGCAGTAGTAGTAGGAGTAGCAGCCGCAGGAGGAGGAGGAGTAGTAGTAGAAGTAGTAGTAGTAGTAGTAGTAGTAGTAGTAGTAGTAGTGGCAGTAGTGGTAGATTATGCGTCGAGGTGGATCCAACTTGGCGGTTTCCACGCAGATGCAGTGGCTTGCAACAGCGCAGCCGCTGTAGCTTGGGCGAAGGGTTTTGTTTGGTTAATTATCGCAAATAGCAAGGCTGAATCAACATGCATGCATGCATGCCTGCATGCATGTTTGGGTTTGCTATGTGTACAACGTACATGGTTTGACTGTTCAAGTAAAGTGACTTTGGTGCTATTGTTGCTGTGTACATACATGTGTCGCTGTTTCCCATGATCCTCGCCTGACCTGTTCGAGAGCGAGTGCTAAGAATGTGTGTGCAAGTAGTGTAAACAATTGTAAACACATACTGAATTACTTTCCTCTTCCGTCCGATATGGCACTACAGCGAGGCCTGCGGCAATGCCGCTGCCTGGCGCCAAAGCATTGCACTGGCAGCAACCCACCGCAATGCCCCGGGCCACATGGTGCTGAAATTAATAAGCAAGTTTCGAGCTCCTGCGCTTTGGCATCCCGAACCTTGGACGTCAAGGCGTAACCCCAATCAGCTGCCCCTTCTATTCGTTTGCCCTAAACCCGGCACGTATTCTGGATTTCGGTTTGAAGGCCCAGGGTAAACAATAACGACACAGCCTTGTGACCTCCTCTCCTGCTCGCTATTGAGTCCGTATCGCCTTTGAAAGCCGAGATTCTACGCCTGCTAGCCTGCGTGCACACCAATGCAACCTTTCCTTTGGGTCTGTTCTCCAGTGTACATATGTCAAGCGGAGTTTCCAAAAGAGCACATGCCAGGCTTACGAGGACTTCTCCGAGCATTCTCCCGGGATGGTCATTGGCAGAGAGCACTTTGCTTGTGGCTTTGCCTGTTTTGGGTTTCGTGTTCACAGGCTTACGTAGGACTGGGCAACTCACGGCCAAAACTCTATGCCTCAGCCCTAAAGCTCTAAACCCTGAGCCCCATGCCTCGGTAGAGTCCAGGTGTGAGCACCGAAGCCCCAGACTCTTCAAGCCCTGACCCCTGGAAAGGCCTAGACCTTCTTCTTAACCTGAACCTCAACCTCTGTCCCGCTCTTTGAGGTTGCCGGAGTCTCGATTCTTCAGCCATGTCACTGCAACGCGAGACCTCCCTCATTGTCATAGGTGACATACGTTCGAACCACACCATAGCTGGACATGATGCGATTGTTTTGCACAGAGGGTGCCTGAGATCTGTTGGGGGAAGAGGACCTTGAAAGGCCGCGATTCGGGATCATTCGAGCACGCAGCCTCAAAGCAAGCGACACTGCCAGGGGTACTAAGGGTTGAGCAGGGATGACGGTGCTGTAAGTACGTAAGTACGCCATATTTCTGAACAGAAATTAACTGTCACAGCGAAAATCTTTTTGGGCGGATAGTTGGTCGCTTCGAAGTCGTTGAACTTCGCATTTGGGCACGATGAGGTTGTGGGATGCAAAAGGACAGCCACCGAACGCAGACGGCTGGAGCTGTGTCTGCAGTTCAGGTAAATTATACTAGTATATGAGTACATACATGCATACATACATAGGCACTTACACGCGTACATACATGCATCAACACATTCACACATACATCCAGAGCTTTCTTCATACGGCGGATGCATACATACATACGTACATACATGCATGGGCAGCTGCATTTACAGATAGACACACAGGTTCGCATGGCATCCTGGCATCCTGGGACTGAGCCTGTGGGGCCCACTACATGTGAAACCCAGCAGCTTGGTTTGGTTTTTCTGCAATGCGAACCCATGGAGAGACGAAAGGGCTCGCGCTTGATTACCAGACATGGCGGGGACAGTCCCAAAACAACTGCTGGTGAGGGTCGTATTTCAGATGATAATGGTTCATTGTCGGGATCGTGGTTGCCTTGCCTATCCGGATCACTAACCTCCGCGATTATCTCCCCCGAAACCACTTTGNNCCCCCCCCCCCCCCCCCCCAGACCGTTTGACGCCAACTCGCTTTCAAACGCTAAGCAAAAACTGTAACACACACACACACATGTAGTCTGAACCTTCAACCCCACATACCCTCAGAACCCTAAACTCTGCTGAGTGACCGGGGTCCTGGAAGCACAGGGAACAGGAGCTTGACAGAAAAAGCTGAAGCAGAAGTCGAACCCCTTCATCCTATGTCTGAGGAAGCTCTACAGCTCAGCGATGAGTGCTTGCGAGCCCCCGGACTTGGTTGACAGTATTGCTGTTTCTTGTAAGTAGTATTGCTGCTACTAAGAGCGCCAGTTTCACCATTATTCTTGTTGCTATTGCCTACTGCCATCATCATCATCACCAGAGTGAAGTGTATCTGTTCGTATTCGAAGGATGAGTGTCACTCCAGGCATTCTCTCGTGGTTTAGGCTTCATGTTTCCCTGGCCCGAACAATCCCCGTCGAACATACCAAAATATTCCAAAGTCTTCGTCCCGAGCACAAGAGACAGAAGCAGAAAGCTGGGAGGTGCAGTGCAGAACTGGCGTATCTCTTTCTGTAGCTGGGGTCATGGGTGTTGTGCAGCACGCTGTCATCCCAGGCCTCTAGGACTCAAGGACCCTAGGGGAAGCCCGCTACTCCAAAGCACTCAGCACCAACCCAGGGTGTTTCTGCACAGCCGCGCAGCTTCGCGAACCCTAACCGTGCATGAAACTCCGAGGCCGACGACGGCGTGGTCTTGTGCCCTTTGTCTTCTTGTCGGCAGCCGTGCCGCCGATGCCGCCTCTGCTGCCGGCGGTTCGGCAACGGAATCGGCACCTGCGATTTGTGGTTGTCTAATACGGCACACTTGATTGAAACGGGATGTACTGTACCTGAACTTCGCTGTTCCAAGCCGAAAACTCAAGTCTCAAGATGTCCAGTGTCCTTGTAAAATCGACAAGCAGTGTGTCTCATAGCCTTGAGGCGGTCCGGACACAAGGTCTCGGTTGTTTCGTCATTGCTACTGGATTTATTTCCGTATTTGTTCATTCTCGATAGCAACCGTTCTGGCTGAAGATTCCAGTCGTGCTTGTTCATCGACACTATGACGGATGATAGCGAAGCTTGCCTGGTGTGATTCTTATGATTCTCACCGCTGCGCTTTAATTTCTGCTGCAGCACTTGATTTCCCTCTTATAAGTGGTAGTGTTATGGAGGTTGTAGTTAGTGGTTCTATTGCATATCAAGGCAGCATGATATGCAATAACACTGAATTCGGTGAGGCTTCTCGACCTGCGCGTCGGCCTTGGGATCGTCCCGACGTTGGGACTTCTCGCTGTTGTTGCTCGAGGCCCGGTTTTATTCGGCCTTCTGAAGCTCGACTTTGTCTTCCATGTTGTGGCGGTTTCGATGGCTGCGGCTGGGAGTCCGGTGCAGTGCTTCGGGGTGTGGATGTACAGATGACAAAGAGGCGGTGGGTTTGTTTGGACCTTTGGACCAGATGAGCTTCTTGACTTCTTCCAGCGGTTCTTCCAGGCTTGATCTTGCTCGCATCAAGTAGAGCAACATCAGAAATATGTTGAAGTCTGATTCTGAAAGGACCCTCTCGTAGAATCAAGCTGGCATCAGCAGTAGGAGCAGGTGCTGCAAGCCTGTATAGGCTGTGCCTGAGCGTAGAAAGCTGAACATTGATTCCAACATCCCTCAGAGCCAACCCCTATAAACCCTAGCACCCAATACTCGAGCGAGGGACGCCCGAAACCCCAAGCGCCCAAAGCTGGAACCCGTCTCCCGACATGGACGCGCCGCCGTCTTAGGTGCAGGGGGCCTGTCGTGCCACACTCGACTTGATCAGCCCCTTGCTGTATTGGGTTTCACGGCCTTCCGAGGTTTACCCAAGTCTAAGCCATCAACCCTTCAGGCCGTACGGCAGTGGATCTGTCCTTTGGGCAGCAGGATTCGGACCCGCTTCCTCGCTGTTGGATAATCACTGGAGCTCGTTTCAGAATTTCGGGCGCAGGTAAAACGTACTGGATTCGGGTGTGAACCAAGAGCCTCAAAGCTGCGTTGCCCGACATCTGCCGCGAGCCCAGTCCCCACCAAGTCGTCCCTTGTTGTCCTCCGGCACCATTTCTGTTTCGAAGCGGCTTTACACGAGAGCCGGTTCTCCAAGAGACTCCGACCGTGCCAAAATCCGGTTCGGAAATCGGCACACCCGAACAACACCATGGGGAATCCTGACTCGGAACCCGAAACCTAGCACCCCAAGATCCTGCAACAAACTCAGCCCGACAGCCGTTTCCAAGTCGTCTTCTGCACACAGCACTAGGAGGACAATAGGAATCAGTGAAAACCCCTGCACCCCCACGCACATCAACCCTAAACCTTCGCGACCGTACTTGAGAATCCTGAACCATACATCGTAGGATGCAGATTGCCCCAAACTGTTCGCCAAAGTGCATTCGGCGCGTACCAGGAACCTCGCCTAGGCATGTCCGAGAGTGAGTGCTGAAACTGTTCGCCAACTGCACCGAAGCACGAGCCAGAGTTTTTTCTACTAAAGGAAGATACACGCACATTTTCAGCAGGAAATCGACACTAAAACGCAATGTCGGTAAGGCTACAACACTGCCATCACCGCCTGCGAGAAAGCCGCCCGCTGGGAGCAGGCGCTTGTCGTTGTCCAACTCCCGAAACGGAGGCACCCTCAAGGCCATCAGGTAGTATGGGTTCGATGCCAAGCGCTTTCTGGATGAAGACACCAAAAACACTGAAGACTTCTTGTCGCAGCCTCCAGGCACTTCTGCTTTTGGAGAAGCTGCCACTCGCCGCCCGGTTACTGTGTGTTTTCGCTTGCACTGTAGCCGGTGACTTCTACGGGCTTTTCAGTGAAGGAATGACACCTGAGGTGGATCTTCGTGCAGATGCTGTGAGCTTCAATGCTTGTATCTCGGTGCCGAAGCCGCACTCAAGCTGTACAGCTCAAGGGTTTGGCGGCCCGGGGGATAGGCATTTGCGTTTTGATCCATCAGCCCGGCCAGGGGCTTTGGGATTCGGGGGTTCGGGGATTTGGGGCTCAGGGCTTGGGGAGTAAGAGGGTCTCAGGTTCGGGTTTGCGATGGGTTTGAAAAGTTTGGGTCTGCAGATGTTTCGGAGGGTCTGGAGTAGTGCTGGATTCGAAGCCCGAGACCATCCGCAGCTGTAATTAAGTGTATTTGGCAAAAGGCCCTTCGGCAGATTTAGAGTCGAGCACTTTTCAGCGACCCTGAGTGGTGATGAGTGATTAGTGAGTAGGGTCCTTGTTTCTCGGTTGTGTAAGTCCTGTGGTTAATTGGCTGGGTCATTGGGTCGCGCTTGGCTGGCTGGGTCTGCACAACGGTTTGTTTGACAGGAGTCAGCTGGCCACGACTGGTCAGGAAGCCTGGTCCCGTAAGCTTAAAGCCAACCCACGGTACACCCGCTGTCCAAGCCCCAAGCCCGGGTGCCCTTCTCAGGCTTGCGAAGCCTGCGCGCGATGGGCAGCTGGGTAATGAGTGGCAGACTGTGTCCGTTGTGTAGGGCATAGGGGCCCAGGTGGTGTACATTTGTTCAAGTAGGGAGGTTGTTGGAGGGATCTTTGAAACTAGACAGACACCGAGACCTAACTTCTTCAAGCGCTAGACAATCGTCTCCGGATTGCTGGTTATCACTAGGTGAGCACGCATGCAAGGCAGTCGCTGTGTCTTCGTGAGAAATTACAGAAGGACAGAACTGAGGTGCTTGTCCTTCAGGGGCAAGGCAGTGAATGTTTGCACTGGGGCTCGGCTGTCCCCCTCCGAGCGACAGCTGTTGCATCCTATCTTACATATTTGAGTATAGTCTGTAATAGCAAAATAGCATACTTTGTTTCCATACTATGTTACTATATGCTTAGTGCCATCGTACACTTCTCCGTGCTGAGGCTCGAGCAGTTGCAGTAGGCGAGCAGGCCGGTCATTCCCAAGAAACCTTGCATCCTCAACCCTAACTCCCCAGCCCCAGGTCTCTAAACTCCAGATCGCCGATAAAGCCGCTAAAAACCCGAAGTCCAAGCCCTCCGTTGCTCTTCCCATTCCCCAGATCCCAGGAAGTTGCTCTGGGGCTTCTCTACCAAATGCACGAGGCTGCGGGCGTTTTGCAGGGACTGAAGCAGCAGGTCGATGGGACCAACAATGGCGCTCGTGGGTTCAGCCAATGCATCCACAACCGTCGCAGTCCAGAAAGCATCATTTTCTTCAAGGAGCAAGAGCACCTCTCCTTGCGGCGAGGGTATTGCTTGTCTCTTGGAGTCTGCCCTGCCCGAACAACTACTGGTAGCCCTCGTTTGGCCTTTGGGCCGTATAGGGGTTGAGCTAAAGGGCCTAGAGTTTCTGGGTTGTCGGATTTTGTAGTTATTTCGCGGCAGCTACTTGTACCAATGACCATTTTGCACACAAAGTCTTGATTTTCGTCTCCGCAGCTTTGGCTGTGTAGGCTTAAATGCAGCAACCTTCCAGCCTTTTCTTACCTGGCTCGGTCGTGCCTTGTCCAAGGCTAGCAGCATTTAACACGAGGGGTGTCATGAGGGCGCGTTCTGCATTCTTCCGTACAGCGCCGGGCAATCTGTCAGTGGCAGTGCCAGCATTGCGCCGTTAGTGCAGACTGCTTGACATGGAGGCCAGATGCCTCCCAGACGTAGTGAGCTACAGTGCAGCCATCAGCGCCTTGGAGAAAGGCGCCTCTTGCCTGTTTCGGGCGGTGGCTCGCGGTCTTTGTGTTCAGGTTCCCGAGGAACGGTATTCCTTGCAATGCGCTGCATGCAGTCCATTCACCACGGCCACGGAACAGTTTCGAGCGGTAGCAGCAGGGAGATCATCGGATCTCAGCGCCCGTCGGCCATGCATCGAAGTCTCAAGCCATTCATGTCGGGTCGGGTGTCTTTCTAGAGGACCTGAGCCTTCATCAGCTCCTTCTCTTGAAAGCAAGCCCAGCTCAGTTCTTCGTCCTTGATATGCGCTGGAGTTTTAGGAAGTCCCTCTCCGGATTTCGGGACAAACAATGAGGAAGGTGCCCGACCTTACCCTCTAAACCCCGAAACACTGGACACATGCCTCAATTGCCTGGTCTGGATTGTCCGAGTGTGAGTGCACCCAAACCCCGCACCCTTGCTTAGATCCATCTTGACAGGCTTCCAGTGGACGCGGGCCGTGTTTTTGCTCCTGGAGCCGATACCTCAGGAGCCATGCAGTTATCAAAGCCCGGATGGAAAAAACCAGAGCTGCAGATCGAACGCTAAACCTTGCTGAAGGTGCGTTGGGTTCTAGCCGAGTGATGACGGCTCGCGAAAAGTTGATCTCAGCCGAGGATGAGCCAGGTGGCGTGTTTGCCAGACGAACCCTGGCAGCAAACCCGACAGTCAGTGGTAGTTCTGAATCACTTTGTCACGCGGCTTGCCTGCGGCTGGACTCCTGAGACGGCTGGACTTCTGAGGCGGAAACCCCAGTCTCGCAACGCATCCCACCTCGGTTTAAATCTGATGACACAGCTTGCAAGAAGCCGCAGTCCACAACCGACGCAGAAGGCGTATCTTGGTTCAGGCGCGGCGTCTAAGGTGCACGCGCAAATTTATCTAAGGTGCACGCGTCAATATATGCAAGGTGTACGCGTAAGTCGCTCCTGTGCCGTAAAAATCAGGCCGCCCTTCCCCTGCCCTGCCCCTGCCCTTAACCCCTGAACACTAAGAAGTTGTCGATTCCGCAGCCCTACCCCTGCCCCCCCCCCGCCCTGCCCTCCCTCCTCCTCCCCTTCCGCCACCCCCCACCCCCAAAACCCCTTAGCCTTAACTCCAAGAAGAGGTCGATTTTGCTGGAGCTTGTACAAGTAGCTGGCTGTTTAACCCTGGAACTACCCTGGACCATCAGCAACCAAGGCGGCTCTTGTCCTGTTACTGGCATCTCCTTTTCCACGAGGGTAAGTCGCTTCCGCACCGTAAAGAAGAGCCCAAAAGGGACCCGGTGTGCGCCTTCTGTGCGCCTTAGATGCGCAGACTACGTGCGCCTTTAGATGAACCTGGCTCTTGGTTCTGGATTCTGGACATCTGCAAATGGCAGGAATATAGCGGATCTTGCCATTGTTTGGGACTTATGGATAATCTTTTGGACTCTGAGCACTTGGAAGACTGCAGGTGATATGCTTCAACGCAGCGCTGGGTGCTTGTGAAAGCTGCGGAGCTTGGGAGGAGGCGCGGGAGTGGTTCCCTTTGTCCGACCCCTCAAAGTCAACAACCCAAGTCCTTGCCCTATAGAGTCCGCCCTGCAGAGCTACAGGAGTCTCAACCAGTTTTTTTGGTGTTGAGCAAAATATGGATTTATTTTCTAGTTTTTCCGGTATCATGAGTCGTAGGTCAAGATTCCTAACCCGAGGGCTCTACCTTAGCCGCCACTCCCTCTCAAACCTTCACGATAGCTTTTTGCACCTCGCCGCACTTTCTGGAAGTCCGGGCCATGACTTCCAACTCCGGCGGAGCCCTACAGAGAACTTATTGGAAACAGGACAAGTACCTTTGCAGGTTCCAGAGGCAGCCTTGACAAGTTTGGCCCGGATTCCGAAATCTGACTAGGTCACCAAGGTATCCAACCTCCGAGGTCGGAAGCTGGATTTTTCAGCTCTCAAATCTAAAGTTTATTGTAACCGTCTCTTCAACCTGCGGGAGGCAATGACACTATGGTCCGGCCTTTTGTCATCTTCGCTGCAGCCGGATGCCCGGGCCTTGCGCTGGCACAACGGAGCGGTTGACAGTTTAGGATTGATATAGCAGTTGGTTCTTGTTTTGTTGCCAATCTCGCGCATAATCTGCTGCCATCTCGAAGACGTTGTTGATGCTGCCCCGCGACGACCACTTCCATTGATGCCACTGGTACCGCTACTACTGCTACCGCTGCTTCTAACCCCTTCCCCCTAACAATTCCCTAGGGGTGTCCGGCTTGCAATCTTCCCATTCCTCAGCTCTAAACCCGTCCGTTGGCAGGCCGCAGACCCTGCACCCTTCTTGCAGTTGCTGCACCTGGCAGTGCCTGCGGTCCTTCGTTCCTGCGGAAGCGTAGAAGAACCCTACTACTACTACTACTACTA
>CAJNDV010037085.1:0-13207 GCA_905221635.1 Symbiodinium sp. CCMP2456 | reverse complement strand
GAACTCGGAAATGACCCTCCCTTGCTGAAACAGGGTCGCAGGGCCTTCAGGGTATACGTACAACAAGGATCCCACGTAGCGCTTATTGTGTATGCATTCGACTCAAGTTAGGGTGTACTTACAACAAGGATCCTACGATCGAGGGTTTGTACTGGGGTTCCTATTTTCTGGGAGCTCCACCTGCTTCGAATCTGAGGATTGGGGAGTTTTTTTTTACGGATTCTGCGGTGGCGCGAAGTCTCCTACTTTTGCTTTGGGGATGTGCCTTCTACTTTGGTATTGTGCTGTGCTCCATTGGAGCAGCCCTGAACCCTACACCCTTGAAGCTAAGCCGAAACGATCCCAGAAAATCCTTAACACCCCAGAGCCGGAACAATGCAATTCTCGAGAACCATGACGTTCCTCCCGCAAGGCTTTTGTTGGAATCCATGGTGAGCAGGTCCGACGGTTTCGCTGCTGGTGGCTTCAGGCATTTGAAATTTAGGGGGTTTCGGCTCCAGGAGTTTGGCCGTAGGGATTAAAACTCTGTGTTTTCGAGTCGAGCCTTCAAGCTGATGAATCAGTTTGAGGTGACCGACAGCCCGTTTCCTGGGCTTGTGGACGTTTTGCATGTTGAGTTCATGCGTGCGCCCGACCCGAAACCCAGAAGCTTAAACAACGCGTTCAGACCTCCTGAAATGGCTAGTGTTGAGCACGGCCAGCCTTACTGGGGAATCCTTCCGTCGAAAGCATGTCGGTAGGGATGAAACAAAGCTGTCTAAGCTGACGTCTGCAAATCACAAGGGTTTCGGGTGCCTACTTCCCTCCATTTCACAAACCATGGGTTCACATTTATAGGGGTCACAACTGCAAACTGCAAGTAATTGGAGTGTTGATAGCCGCACGCAGAAGACTACTAGGATATCCGACCCCAGCAAGGAAGCAACACTTGAGCAAGAAGCATGTCAGGGACTGTCCGGCAAACACCTTGACTCTCGATGTCGCCGCAGCTGCTACAGACACCGGGAGGGCTTTCGGTGCCTTGTCAAAAAAAGCTTTGCTTGGTGACGCGACGGGTAGGCGCAAATGCGTCACAACACGATGTTATGTGTTGCAATGGCCGCCGGTAAAAGTAAGTTGCGAATATGGTGGCGTAGCAGGTGGGGAAGCGGTGACAACGGTCATTGTAAAGAGTGTTGGCACGGATACTGCGGCCTCGCTCTGAAAGTACGGTGAAGTGATGCGGGTGACGTGTTTTTCAGTTTGTGCAGACTCAAGGTAGTTAAGGCTCCAGCTTCGAATCTCTACTACGGCTCCTGGCCGTGGATACACGAGATTGCGTTTCGAAATGTCATGTTTAGCAGCTTGCGGGGTTTGCCTGTGAGTTTTCCTCACACTGTAGATCGTTTCCCGATCCTTAGTCGGGTTGCGCTGTCTGAAGCAGACTTGTGCAAAGACGAAAATTCTGATGAGTGTTTACGACGTAAAAACGGCGAGCCAGACTATTGCAAACATTGTTTTTTTATAGACCGAGCTGCTACGTAGTCGGGCCATCGCAGCTTGATGGACGTGCAAGACATGGCAGGTTTGGGCTTTTTTCACCTTGCAACGTGTTTTCTTTTACATGGCATCCAAGCGCCCCCGATCTCCTGGCCCGCCCGAGCTGTGCTGCCCGCCATCAACGAAGATTGAGGTCTCACCCGAGACCGGCCCTGAAGCCCCTGTGTCCCTTTGGAGATGTATAGATCGCGCAAAAGACCCTTGGCCAGTGGCCGTGAGGGACCTAAACACCCTAAGCGACGATGCTGGATATCAGCGCACGTTCATGACCTATCCTAGTCCTGCTCATCGTAGTCCTCTGCATCTTCGCGACAACCTTCTCCGCTAACACTATCACTATCACGCTGCTGAGCCCCGCAGTCCACGAAACGACAGCTAGAGGCTGCAAAACCCCGTTCCCAATCAAGTAGTTAACAGCAATATAGTAGTCAAAACAGTTGCCTTCAGAACTAATATGTAGCAACCCATTATTGTACTCGTCGCACAGGAATTGGCACACTTTTGGGTTGAAACTCCAAACAGTAGGACAACCGAGGTCCCTTGCGCCAGCTGCTGCACAGCGCCGCCGACGGAGCCCTGGGCGGCCTGTGGTCTGTCCGACTTCGGCACGAATCGAGGCCTTTAGCCATACATGCTACCGCCTGAAACAAAAACACAGTGGACAAATTTCACGGGGCACAAGGAACCAATTGACTTAAGAAGGATTTCTTGGAGGCCTGGCATCTCACTTGTTTAGCCTGTCTCCCGAACTTGTGCGACGATCCAAACCTAGCTGCCAGGTAGTCGGGAGACACGAGCGGAGGAGACAGCGGCAGGCTTTTGTCCAAGAGCCCTAAAGAGCTTCTGGAAGATACTGGAGTCTTCGAGGCATGAGGCATGGACGTCTACCTACCACGACATCTCGACGAAGAGCTGCTGACGTTGGGGGCCAGGGCCTGACGGAAGCACCCACAAATGGTACTGCAGGCATTGCAGGTGCCCTAAACCCTAAACCCTAAACCCTAAACCCAGTTGAACTGCGAAGTTACAGATCTTCGCAGTTTCGTTTCCGCCAGCGAGCAACAGGGCAAGTTGAAGCAAATCTTCGAGACGGCTGATGCTGCAAAGGTACTAGCTACACAGCGCCAATAGAATCTCCTAAATCTTCTCAGGCCTGCCTACATACACCTCGCAAGCCCTAGGCCGTAAACCATAGACTAGACAGAGGGTCCTGCAAAAACCGCTCCTCAGACCTCTGCACTTCGAACCGTTTTTCATGCGGCTGGTTTAACTAGAGTTTAGGACTCAAGTTTGGGGCTTCGGGCGGGAAACATGCACTGCGGGCATCGTTTCAACGTAACGTGCTCAGCCGGCAAATCGGCACTCCTCTTAGAACTCCGTACTGCGGGAGCGCACCAGCGCCGCAAAGCAAGGTCAAACTCGAGAAGCTTGCAAGCAAGGGCATGTGCAGCATGTGTCTACTGAGGAAGAATGGTCGCAAGAAGAGACACCTAGAATATACCTAGAGTACAGAGACAATAAATGCAGCGAATGCATTATTGTAAGCGTGTGTCTAAACATAGGCAGATATTTGCATTCATACATGCACACATGTACCTCGACATATTCAACGGATTCGTGCTCGTATGCAGATATTCAATTTTGCAGACAGCCGTTGTTTTGGCGGTTTGGCGGCTCGCTGCGCGTAGTTCAAGTGTACATTTGTTGTTCAATATGAACTTTTTCCTGACACAGCGGCCTGATGCGGATTAAAAAGGAGATGCTGAGCTCCGGAGCAAGGATCTGAACACAGGATTTCTAGAAACTGCCTCCAACATCCCCCGACCTCAGTCCTAAACCTGAAGAGGTTGCTTGTGACGCATAGCAACGTGCCCTGAGCACCGACTGCAAATCGAGAGACCTCACCTGGAAGTCCGAGTTCATGACAATGCAAGTGTAAGCGCTACCTTAAGCCTTGAGCACTGCGTAAAACCTCAGCAGAAACTTGTACGCCTTTGCAACCCCTCGACATCAGAGTTTGTTGGTGGTGTTGCCATGCAGATAAGGTGTGCAAGGTATATAGAATATATATATATATATATATATATATTTATATATATACATACATACATATATTTGTATTTATATACTATGTAGTTCAAGTTGTGTTTGCCGGCCTCTTGCTCCCTTTGTGCCGAGGCGCGACCTTGACTACCTCGCCACATCCAACGTTCTCATCCTGGGGGGTGGGGGCGGCTTCTCCGCCGCGGCTGGAGCTCTGCAGGATTCGGTTTAAGGGGGATAGGGTCGAGGGGCCTCTTCGCCAAGCCTGCGAAACTTGAAGCGCGTGGAGTTACGACTTGCTGCTTACAAAACTCTTGGCGGGCATGGCTGCAGTCAGACGTGACTGGGAGTTGTTGCGTCGTCCAAGCCACAAGCCGGAGCTTTTGCAGCCTAAGCCTCAGACTCGTGCCCTGTGCCTGCGGGGCCAGGCCGAGGGAGGCGTCATCCTCCACGCTCGGACACCCGACCTCGCTTTGGACGGCCTCCCCCACGCGCATGCTCTGGAGGTGGGCGCGAATTTCCGGGCGAATAGGGCCTCAAGCGATCTGTTCGGCGGGCTCTGCTTCGCAGAGCCCGGGCCCGAGCTTCAGCCAGCCCAGCAGCTGCAGCGGAGGACCACGGCAACTTCCGTTGCGCCTACGACCTGGCACCCTTGGCCCAGACCGTGCTCGGGGATTGGCCGAAGCTGCCCGGTTCATGATTTGCAGACTACGGTTATGACATTTGTGAATTCGTCCTTTGCAGTGCCGACGCATTAATTATGTTTTGGGGTGCTTGTTTTGAGCTAGGTTAGGAATGTGGCCGGAGACCTGTGCAGCCTGCCTTGGATCCGGGGTCTCTTGATGGAAGTCGGCTTCGCAGTCGCATCACTATCCAGGGACATCTGGCAGTGCCAGCTGGTGTTGAAAGCACAGTAAGCTCTGTAAACCTCACGCCAACAAGAAAGAAGGTCGAGCAGCCAGCACCCGCTCCTTATGACTTTCGGCCGTATACCGTATGCCTGTTCTTCTGGTTCACGTGTCTGTGCTGCAGGCGATCAGCTCCGACAAAGGAGGCGGAGGAGATGTCAGCCAAGGCCTGTGTGCCAGCCAACAAAGGGCTGACAATATGTCAAATTGGTATGGCATGGTATGATATGAGTGGGGGCCCTGAGTTGATTGCAGGATTGCGGACCCGTCCAGCCAACAAGCATGTTCCAAGGGCTCAAGGTCCTAGTGAAGTCCTCGGCCGCGAAGCAAGCCTCGACTGAACCGTCAACCCTACCATGTGCAGCGGTGTCTCGAGGGGAGAACAACCCTGAAGTATTTGAGGACGCCGTATTTTGGCCGCCAAGCTGCATAAATTCCGGAATCCGGAAACATGGCTTCAAAGGCGTAGTTCAACACGAGAAACAGGTGGAGCAAAGCTTCGCGGAGTACAAGGAGCGATGCCCTTGTCTAGCTGGGACAGGCACTTTTAAATAGGGCCTTTTCGCAGTTTTCGTAGATCTGTGTCACCTTTCCTGGTCGCCACGCCTGCAGTTGTCCAGATTTTGTGAGGGGCCCCGACGGGAAAGTGCAGTTGGCAGGCAGTGCAGGTAGCTATTCGGCAGGTGTCAGATTCCTGTTAGCATGAGCCTTCCAGCTGTCATGAAGCGCTCCCAAGCCTGGATGAAGGAGTGGTATACGTCCTCGGTCTCTTCCTCCTTCGATTTCGATTGGGTAGTGCCTGCGCATGCAAGTTCACTGCTGAAAGGCAGCTGCACATGGGGCTTAGGGTCAAGTTTTCTGGCGCAGGTTCGTGGGGCAGGAGCTGGGGGCGGCCAGGGAAAGCGTGCAAGGTTTGCGCTTGGAGTGGCATGGAATTCACGGCATGGTTTCGACTTTGCGTGTGTTTCGAATCCATCCTTTGTCCCAGACTCCTCAGAAATATAGATCTGGAGCCGCGACGACTCAGCAATACTCAGCAATTCACGGTGAAACCAACATGCGGAGCGAAGGCCTTACAAAGTGTTGTTGTGAACAAGGAACATCTCCCTCGCTGCAACGCCTCGCCAAGCTTGTCTGCGTGTCATAAAGCCCCGCTGCAAAATGGGCACTGAGCTCTAGCCCCGTGCACCAAAAGCACCACGGCTTGCTTCCTGACCGACGAAGCTCAACACAACCAGCAGACCCTGGAGTCTTAAAGCCCTCAAACTCTAGACTCCAAAGCCTTAACCTGCTCGGTGTGTGCGTCTGTGTGTGTGTGTGTGTTTGTCTGTGTGTGTGCTGAGCTCGGTCATTGCCTGTCTGGTTGCGGATTGTGCGGAGCATTGCCGGCTGCGTGCGAGTGTGAGTGTCGAAACCCCTAAAACAAAAGTCTCTGATCCTTCTTTAGTCCTTGTGAATAATCGCAGCATTCATTGATGTGTTTCAGTTCAACTGACTGACCACGCCCCAATTTCCGCGCCTGGCTTGTCCGACAGCGCCGAAACTGATAAGGAGCCGGCCAGCTGCAAAGGCCTCCACCGTGACCCGCTCGTGGACCCCACGGGACAGCTTCCGCTCTGAGTGTGGTGCTTAGCAATCCACCTCGGAGTTTAGGGTTGAGGGTGAGGTGGGGTTTTGGCCGAGGGCCTAAGGCTGTGACGTAAGGTGATTTGGGGTTTCAGGGTTTGGGTCAGACTGGGGCCCCTCAAATTTTAGATGATACCGGGTTTCTGGAGTCCAAGGTGCAGGTTTGATGGTTTTGGGGGGCCTTGTAGAGTTTGAGTTTGAGTTTGAGTTTGGGTGAAAAAGCACTCAGGTCCTTTTAGGCTTCAAGATGGAGCTCTTAGGGGAAGTTAGGCGTTGACGGTACAAGAACAGACTAGCCGGCGTTTATGAATCATCATGAGAGGGAATACACGAGCGAGCCCGAAACGACATTTTTGATGCTAGATCTCCCTAACCTGCAAAGCCAACACCCACGACCCCGACTGCTGCTGCAGGTCCTGGCTTGCCAAAGCGAGAGGGCAAAAATGATGCTGCCTTGCAAGCCCTCATTTAAGGTTTGGGGCGTCGGTGCTTATCGAAGCAGGTAGGTCTCTGGGCCTGGCAATAGGCATAGATGCTATAGATACAACAGCGAAAAGGACAAAGAACTGGCGGCCGAGAGAATCTACTGCAAAGCTTTC
Source organism: Symbiodinium sp. CCMP2456 (assembly GCA_905221635.1). NCBI lineage: Eukaryota > Dinophyceae > Suessiales > Symbiodiniaceae > Symbiodinium > Symbiodinium sp. CCMP2456. The sequence goes on along the minus strand of CAJNDV010037085.1, from coordinate 6,492 downwards.
AACAGCATATTTCAGCCCTGGAGGTTGGCTCGCACAATGGGTGGTTGGTGTCGCAGCGGTCCTCAAAAGCTGTCGGTATTCCCCTCATGGGTTTTGACTGTCGTCATGTTCACAAGATTCGTGGATGTTGATCGTATGTATTTGTTGGTCATTGATGTACGCGATAAGTTTAAGGACATGCTCGCACAGCTTAGAAACTTGCTACGGTGGGAAATGATACATGAGGTACAAAAGACAGTTCATCATCTGCCGAAGCTCGCCATCATTACACACCGTCCTGGCCATATCTTGATTTCCACCCAAACCACCAGAATTATCAGTCAAAGTTCTGGTCACTTGATCCCGGAGCATGTAATAATATGGTGTCGGGAAGCGTCCCGGCTGCTACCAGTACCTTCAGAAAAAAAACTCAAGCATGTAGGGTTTGTAGGCCAAGGCTCAGCCTCTCCAGGCGTCCAGTCTGCTCTCGCACTGGCTCATGTGGGCTCGCTTGCTTCGCGTGGATTGCAAGGTTTCGCATAGTCTTGACATGGCGTGCGTAGCGTGTCCCGCAGCTGCACCCCAGTCCAGGCTTCAAGACGTTGACGGATGACAGGAATGTAGCATGGTGGCATCTGACGTTGGCTGCCACATCCCCAAACCCAGAACCGAACGCAAACCTCTGAGATTCGAGGGCTTAATTCACACTTGACCAAGCCAGCCAGCATGGCTCTGAAGCGGCTGAAGAAGGAGTGGAGGCTATGGGGATGTGAGGAGGAGGCGTGGCTCAGCTCAGTTGGATCCCCACACCGAGGGTTTACGGTTGAAGGCTCCTTCCTAGAGTCCTGACTGTGACAAGAGATTTGGAATTGGTCCATCAGAAGTATGCCCAGACCCAAATCTTAAAGCGGTTTCTTTGAGCCACGAGCTTATTGATCTGGCTTCGGGACATACGTCTTTCTGGGAGGTACTTGACGTGGACACATTAGAGTGGTCAAACTGTTAAACAAAGCTCCGACTGTTGTTTGCCAGCGAACTATGCCTGCATTTTCGATATTGAATCATATTGGCTGCTATTATGAGCAATGGCTTTAGAGAAGTTCTGTCACGCGCAGTGTGTCACACATGTCGTAGCAGTTGTCATGGCAGCGGTTGCCATCGTAGCCGTAGTCGTGGAAGTCGTAGGTGGTAAGTCCTAGGTCCTAGGTGGCACGTGCTGAGTGCTATGTGGTAAGTGCTAGTGGCACCCAAGCCCTAAACCATTTGAGTTAGACTTCTCATTTTGGATTGAAGGTTAAAGGTTGAGGGTTACACACTGCGGCAGTAGTAGTAGCAGCAGCAGTAGCAGCAACAGTAGCAGTAGCAGTACAGTAGCAGTAGTAGGAGTAGTCGTCGTCGTAGCCGTGGTAGTCGAAGTAGTAGCAGCAGATGCAGCAGCAGCAGTTCGAGTAGTAGTTGTAGTAGTTGTAGTTGTAATAGTTGTAGCAGTAGTAGTAGTAGTAGTAGTAGTAGTAGTAGTAGGACTAGTACTAGTACTAGTACTAGCACTAGTACCAGTAGTAGTAGTAGTAGTAGTAGTAGTAGTAGTAGTAGTAGTAGTAGTATAGTTTTTGTGTTCTTATATAACAACGAACATATTTGTTGTCAGTGTTGTTATTATTGCCGTGATTATTGTTATTGTTCTTATTGTTCGTATTGTCAGCATATGTACTTAAACCCTAAACCCTAAACCCTGAACCCTAAACCCTAAACCCTAAACCCTTGCCAGGAGACGCACCGCCTTCGGTGGCTTCTGTCCAAATCGGTAGCACCTCGAAGAATACCACCGTCACGGGAACCTCGGTCTCCGTGGTTTGAGGCTTTGGGGCTTTGGGTTTGGGAGTTTAGGAGTTTAGCGGTTGGTTTTTCAGATTTTTTGGCTTCGGGGTTTAGCAGATTTGTGCATGTGTTGGGAGTGGGAAAGGAAGTGACTTTGTGAAAGGAACACCAGCAATGACCCAGGAACCATCTGTTTTGACACGGACTTCCCCTCGGTCACGCGACCGATCGGTTCAGCTGATGTGCTTCTGGAGAGCAGTGCCACCTGGAGTAACATCGGCCGCCAGCATCTGCATGGGCACCAGTATGCGGCACTGGAGAATGGTCAGACCCTGGTGAAGTGCACCTACATGGGCTTCAGTGGAGCTATCAACCCATATGGCTCCATCATCATCCAGCTTCCTCAGACCAAGAGGAACGTAGTCTATTTCCAGGTGCCGCGCTTCCCCAAGGCAGCTGTTTTCCCTTGGATGTACACTGCTTTCGACACTTTCATGGGCATTTCGGCGTGTGTCTGGCTTGTCTTGGCATTGTCACCTGAAATCAGTAGCCGTGTGCTGGGCGATGGCCATCCGTAAAGGGCAGTTGCTGTCGCTGTGGGACTGCCCGAAGGCCGGCGGACCCAAGCATGTGTCACGTTTGTCTGCTTTTTTCACATTTTAAACGAACAGGTATAAATAAGTAAGTAGATAAGCATAAAAATAACTAAGTACATATATATATATATATACATACATATGCATGCACAGATTTACATATATATATATATATATATACATATACACACACACACATGCACGCACGTTTCCATTAATGCATGCATGCACGTATGATGTCTGTATGCCTATATATGCATATATGTATATGCAGACATACATGTACACACATACCCCGGCATGTACGCAAGTGTATGTATGGTGGTGTTGTATTGCGTTGTTTACTGTATGGTATGGTATGGTATGGTATGGTATGTGTTCTACGAATGCTTGGGGATGTATCCCCCCAGAATGCGGTCTCCTATGGTCTCTGGAGCTTCGAGTTGCGAACCTGCAACCTTGGCGCTGGCAATAAAAGGTCCGGATGTCGCTTTGAGGTAGCTCGATGGTGATTGACAGTATTCCGATCAGCAACTTCGCAAACAGGAAGATACGACAGAGATCTTGATGCAAGTTTTGTTGAGGGTGCATGCCCCCACGAAGAATTACACCTAAACCCTAAACCCTAAACTTTGGCAGGGAGTCTTCACGAGGGACCCCTGACTGATGGATACTGTGGCCTGTGCATCTGAAACTTCGAATCCCTAAAACCCTAATGATTCCTGATGCCCGCAGCCCCCGAACCCTTAAACCTCCAAAACCCCCAAAACCCAAAGCCCTAAACGCCTGAACCTCCAACTGCAGAAGCCTAAACCCTAAACTCCTAAACCCTAAACCCTAAACTCCTAAACCTAAATCTCCACAGCTCTTCCGATTTCTGGTTGCACGGTAGCTGGAGACCTTCTGGTTTCTTGAGGGTTTAGGGTTTAGGGTTTAGGGTTTAGGGTTTAGGGTTGAGGGTTGAGGGTTTAGGGTTTAGGGTTGAGGGATTTCGGGTGTAGAGTCCTATTTACTCCACGACACACTGCTCGACTTAGGTCACCCGTCACGGCGTTTCCGTCCTTCTTCACGTTCACGGCTGCTCGGCTGTTCAGAAGCCCCAACCCCCGACCCCTTAACCCTACACCCCTAAACCCCGCACGCTAAACCCTGGACCCCTACACCCCCCCAAACCCTACACCCAAAGCCCTAGACCCCTAAACCCTAAACCCAAAGCCCTGGACAACTAAACCCGCGACCTTTAAACCCGAAGCCCTAGACCTTAAACCCCAAACCCGAAGCCCTAAACCCTAAACCCTAAACCCTAAATCCTAAACCCTAAACCCTAAACCCTAAACCCTAAACCCTAAACCCTTGAGCCGGAAAGACCCAGACCCAGAGAGCGCCCTGAACCCAACACAGCCTCGGGCTTTGCAAACGCCCGGGGTTTAGGATGAGTTTAGGGGTTAGGCTTAGACTCCAGTTGTTTAGGGTTCAGGGTTTAGGGTTGAGGATTTAGGGTTTAGGCTTAGACTCGGTTAAGGATTTAGAAACCCAGGGGTCGGTTGGAGGGTTCATCGGGAGTAATGTAGTTGCAAGTACCACGGTATGAGACGTTTCGGGTTTAGGGCTTAGGGCACAGTCTACCCTTGAAGTCTCCCAGTAGACCCTGCCCTGCCGACACTTCAAGCCCATGTCTCCTACATACTGTAATGTGCTATTGTAGTCAAAAAGCAGTACAAAAATTGGAAAGACAAACCCCCAAAGATGAGCCCTACACTCTAAAATCCTCACCTTAAAGCTCTCTCCCCCTACAACCTAAACCCTGAACTCTAACCAGGGAGGCTGGGTTGATAGGGTTTAGGGCTTACGGTACGAGGTTTCAGGTAGGGCCATGTAGTGCCTTGGGTTTGAGGTTTAAGGGCTGAGGGTTTGGGGGTCCGGGGTTGAGGATTTAGGGTTCAGGGTTGAGGGTTTCGGCTCAGGGTTTGGGGTCCGGGTTTTGGAGTTCAGTTTCTTAGGATGCAGGGTTTGCGGTTCAGGGCTTCGGGCTTAGGGTTTGAGAGGTGTTGGGGATAACGGGTCCCGAATGTAAGCACTCAGGTTTTGAGGCGGCAGGTAGTAGGGGGCGTTTATATGAGCCAAACCCCAAACCCTAAACGCCTAAATCCTTAAGCCCCTAAACCCCTCAACCCCCTAAACCCCTAAACCCCTAAACCCCTAAATCTCTAAACCCCTTAACCCTAAACCCCTAAACCCCTACATCCCAAAGGCCTTCGAGTTTGGCGTTGGAGCTTCTTACGGTTCAGCTCGTTCTTTTGTGCTTATCCATGGCATGACTTGAGGCCTCAGGGTTCAGGTTTTAGGGTTTAGGTAATATAGGGGCCTAAGTAGTTAACCAATACTATTGTGGGGTTCCTTATCATAATTATAGTACAGTGGGCCCAAAACCCTATTCTAATAACTACGGCCCCCGCATTCGTCGTTTGTCCTATTCAGAAACATGCCCCTTTGGGGGGTCTTCATTTAGGGTGTAGGGTCTTGGGGTTAGGGCCAAAGTCCCATACCCGAGAGCCTTTCGCGTCAATCTGTTGAACCTCCTTCCCGAATTTGAAGGCAGGGAAAACTCTCAAAACTGCTAAGCCCTCAATGGAGTGTCAGCTTCTCAAGGACAAGACCCGCGAACCCATAGGTAAGAAATGTCCTGCAACGAAAGTTGGGTGATTCGCAAAGAAAGGGAATCGATAGCCAACAAGCTCTAAACCACAAAAAACCCTAAGCCGGGGTTTCAGCGTGTGGGCCCTCGCAAGTGAGGCTTCCGACCCTACTTCTACGTAACCAAGCCGTCTGGCGAGGCGTGTGCAGACGGAGGGCAGAGGGTTTCCAAGACTGGTTTGATGTTTGCATGCAGTTTTTGTCTTTCTTTGGGGGGGGCATTCGTGAAGTACCCGTGAACGCCGCATAGCAGCCAAGACACCCAAACATACCCCAAGTATCTCGGTGTCTCTCTGTCGCAAGCATTTTGCTGATGCATCCAAACTGCCCTGTGTATAATTCCACTAATGTAACGTTTAAACCATTCGGTGGAAAAGCTCTATTTAAATTAAACCTTAAACCCTAAACCCTAAACCCTAAACCCTGAACCCTAAACCCTAAACCCTAAACCGGAGTTTCTAGCCATCACATTCTGCATCCGATTCAGCACTGCAGCCACATCGTTCTTCCAGGCTTCTGCTAGAACCGTTGTAGAACGTGACCAGTATTTAGGGTTTAGGGTTTAGGCTTTAGGGTTTAGCCTCCAGCTCAAGCTGACAAAAGCCGAGGAATCCAAGCGATGCGCGTCGGAAAAGAGAAACAACCGAAGAATTGCTGCCTGAACCTGTGCTATCTATCTATCTATCTAACTATCTATCTATCTACCTGTCTTTTTTCTATCTATCTACCTATCTATCCACCTGTCTATTTTCTATCTAGCTATCTAGCTAGCTGGCTATCTAGCTATCTAGCTATCTATCTGGCTTTCTAGTTATCTATCTATCTATCTATCTATCTATCTACCTACCTAGCTATCTAGCTATCCAGCTAGCTATCTATCTAGCTAGCTATCTAGCTAGCTAGCTAGCTAGCTAGCTATCTATCTAGCTATCTATCTATCTACCTACTATCTAATTGTCTATCCGTCCATCTGTCCATCTGTCCATCGATCTATCCATCTTTCTACCTATCTGCGCATCCATCCATCCATCCATACATCCATCCACCCACCAACACACATGGGTCAGCCAGCTAGCCAGCCAGCCAGCCAGCCAGCCATCCATCCATCCACTCATCTCTGCGCATCCATGAATTTGTACATAGATAGCGTGCACACGCACGTGACAAGAGAGAGACAGAGAGTACACCTACGTAACTTACCTATATATACATATATATATATATGAAGTAGGTGTCTACAAGTGTAAATATTTACATGCGCACCCTTTCTCTGTCTGTCTGTCTGCCTGTCTGTCTGTCTGTCTGTCTGTCTGCATGCATGCATGCATGCATGCATGCATGGATGGATGTATGTATGTATGTTTGTATGTATGTATGTATGTATGTATGTATGTATGGATGTATG
>CAJNDV010037082.1:0-12070 GCA_905221635.1 Symbiodinium sp. CCMP2456 | reverse complement strand
TAGGGTTTAAGGTTTAGGGTTTTCTTTACCCCCCTTGGCCCCTCCTCCCTTCCCTTATATAAGGATCCCATAACGAAAGGTACGCCCGAGAGGGATCAGCACCGGATCCAGTTTGCTTAAGCTACACGCACGATCGGGACTTCGGTGCCTACAAGGACTGCTGTGGGGTTCGGGTACCTAAAACGTTTAGGGCTTCGTGTTCTAACTCTCTAACACTACCTTTAGCCGAATCTAACCTATATTTCGGGGCTGATCTTTGGCTTGCAGTTACAAGCAGAAGCAGGTGATAGGTGCCCCGATGCTTACTGGGCTCAGCTGACAAGGACATAGAGGGTCTCGTAGTCACGTCAGGGCTCGGGAAGTCACTAGAAGTGAGCTAAACGCCCTAAGGGCGCTCTAGTTCCAAAACCCTCCCGCGGCCTGAAACTGGAATCGACTACTGAAGACAGTGATGTGTAGGGTGAGTGATGTGTAGGGTGAGAGAGTGTCTGTCGGAACAACCCGTTCTCCCGTTCTACAGAGATTTCATGCGATTTCTAGATCCCAAACCCCCCGGTCTTAGAATGCAATCCCCGAGTTTACTGAGCCTTCAACCGCGAAAGCTACTGAGTAGCCCTGGAGAGCTAGTGGTATACTACTTAAGGTCCCAACACGTGAGTATACTCTACTACAGTATGCCCTGCTCACAGTATAAGTCACGCGCCTAGATTGCATCCTAAACCTCATGACTTCAAGTCAAGGACTACCCATCCGGTCGCGAACACTTCCGCGGCCGTGGATGGTGCCCACCCCCTGCTGCTGAGCCTCAGCACAAGAGATGTGGCACATCGAAGCAGAGGTATAGGGGTGCCGTAACAGCGATAGTTCCTGAGATTTATCTTGTTTTTCTCAAACTCATGATAGCATAAAGCCAGGGGTGAAAGTTTTTCCTATTTGGGGCCCACTGGACTTACTCTCGGCCTGCATCACTGCTAGCATTCAGTAAGTACTCCTTCGAGTTATCTAATTTAAGTTCAGATACTCATGATCTTGGATGCAACTGAACTCTGGTCTTACTATTGAATGGGAGGGCAACGACCGTTCGATGAACACCCTAGAGTTTAGGGTTTAGGGTTTCGGGTATTGTACCTTTCAATGCCTTACAAAATCATGCAAGTATACCTGCAAGCACTAAAGGATTATTCTACAAAGCACTCTGATTCTGCGACACCGCGACAAATTCCTGGAAAAGAAACGTTCAAGCACCCAAGGAATATCCAGTAAAGCCCCAGGAACATCCCATAAAGCCCAAGGAATATCCGATAACACCCAAGGAATATATTAGATAACAAGCCAGGAAATATTTGATAAGTAAAACCCACAGAATATCACAGAAAACACCAGCAATATCCCATAAAGCCCAAGGAATATCACAAAGCCAGAGGAATATATCAGATAAAAAGCCAGGGAATATTTGATAAGTAAAACCCAAAGAAGATCCCATAATGCCCCAGGAATATCCCGTAAAGCCCTAGGAATATCCCGGCTTCAAGACGGAGTTTCGCTTCCGTTCGCCTGAGCCGGGCCCCGGCGAAGCAAAGCTCTGAGGGTTGGCAAAGTCACCAACCTGGCGTCGGGTTAGGGTTTAGGGTTTAGGGTTTAGGGTTCAGGGCCCTAGTACCCTACATAGTAGGCATTTGGGGGATTAGGGTTAGGAAGGTCTAGGGGTTTGGGGTTCAGGGTTTAGGGTTTAGAGTTCGGGGTTAATAGGATCAAGCAGTCAAGGGTTCAGGGTTTTGGGTCTTTTGGGGCTTAGGCCCTTATGTTGAGGGTTTAGGGTTTTGGTTGTGGTTTACCAGTGTTTTTTGCACCGTTTGTGTGCTAAGATGCTTGCAGAAGGTTATTTTAGAGGGTGTTATCGGCTATGGAAAAAATTATTTTCGGGTTGAGCCCAGAGAGTCAGCTTTATCTCGATTTCTCGAAGTATTTCGCAGCTGAGCGAGAGTAGCTACGAGAGCTTACTGCTGCTGGTTTAGATGGTCGGGTCTCAGGGTTTAAGGTTTAGGGTTTAGGGTCTAGCGTTAAGGGTTCAGACTGCAGAAATCGAGTGCATCGGGCTTTCTCTAGAGAGGTAGCATCGTCAACTTGCAACGGTCTGCATCGTTCTGGCGCCGCCAACAAAAAGCTACAATTCTGAAAAGCTGATCTAAACCCTAAACTTGAGCTGCACCTTTGGCCTACCCTGAACCGCTGGACGGATCAGGAACTTGTACATAGTCTACAGCAGTCTAGACCTATGATTGAAGCAACATCCTTTCCTTGAGGACATTAATTTCAAGGGTCCCCTTATGAAGAGAGTTTGGGGTTTAGGGTTTAGGGTTTAGGGTTGAATTACTAGTCGGGGGTCGACGTTGCTTTATATTCCATTTGTTTGCATCCCCAGACCCAAACCGAGCCATCAGCCCTTGGGGCTGTGCCGCACGAATTTGCAGCGATGCATGGGGGGGCGACCTACCCCTAAGGGTCCAAGTAGTCCGGATTTATGGTTTTAGGTACCCAAAGAGGCCCTATAGTCCTTAAATAATGGGTACTTGGAGCATATAGGTACCCAGCATTTGAAGTACGGTCCGTTTTACGGTTGATGTGAGCGTACATAGCGCCTTGATGAGTGTTCTTTAGGTCAGTGACCAAAGACCAGAGCCCTACTGCACATAGTCTCAGCTTGAGAACCCTGGAATCGAAAACCTACTCATATCCTCACTTTACTGGCGTATTCGAACTCAAACACAGGGTTCTCTTGGGAATCTACCGCCCGTGCGGTCCCCATGTGCTCTTTCACCCGTCCGATGACCAGCCCTCCACCATGCAAAAACTCTTCTGCCAAGAAAACCGGTACCCTGCAAGTCTGCTAGGTTTGGTCCTAGAGGCGCCTTTTGAAGCCGAGGTTCCTGAATATATGGGTAGTTGTCAAAATTATGGTCCCCTTTGGGGTACCCTAAATAATAGGTGCCGTATTATCATAAGGACCCAAAAAGGGACCATAGTTTTGACAACCACCCAAATAGGGTATGTGTTCCTGAATGAAGGGGCTTTGAAGTCTCCACATCCAAGACCTTTCACTCGAACGGTGGAACGGAGAATCCGGGTCAATGTCCCTCCTTTCTCTCAGGGCCTGATCGCAAGTATCGAGTATCTCTGGAAGTCAGTCCTTGTTGAATCGGGGTCTACATTAAGGCTTATAATCCTAAACCCTAAACCCTAAACCCTAAACCCTAAACCCTATATGAAACCCATATACCACTCCTATAAAAAACAGGAGCCTACATGACGGTTAGAGACTCTACCGTGGAGGCATGGCACGTCTAGCGCAGACGCCGGACGTCCGGCATCCGGATCATTTGGCCCGAACCTCATCCCAAAGGGTCCTAGGTGCTGTTATGGGGGATACTTTCCCAAACCATAATAACAATTCCTAATATAGAAACCCTACATTCTACTATACAGGTACTTTGGACCCTTTGGGCATGTGTGGTTTCAAACTCATAATAAGAGATCTTAACTGAGGGGTTGAGGGTTCAGGGTTCAGTATTTGAGGGTTTTGATACACGTCAGGATTGCAGGAAGTTCTGGGGAGAACCTCACCTTCTGCTTTCGCTTAAAGGCCCTATCTAATTTAGCAATACTGTACCCCACACCCAATTCTAAGAATTTCGGGCCGGTGCATATTGGTTGGTCTACAAGACAAAGTTTGAACTGGTGCGGGCCTGGCTATGACCGGAATGAAGGTTCCAGTACGTCTAGGGCATAGTGTGTTTTTGGTGTGCAGAAGCACGTCTGAGTTCTAAATCCTAAGCTTCGCCGCCTTAAGCTTAAGCCCGAAAACCAAGTACATGATGATCCTCTGAGCAACAGTGACACTTCCAGCCGACCATTGGTTCATGCTGGCCCTCCCTCTTTTCACGGAGAATACTGGCTCTTCGACTGATGTTCCGATAAGGGCAAGAATTCAGGGCGACTTCGGCAGCTCTGGTGAACTATGAACGGGAAGCCTTAACCTCTAAACCCTAAACCGAGAATCCTGCACCCAACGGTCGTCAACGACCCGGATCCCCGCCAATAAATGGGTACTTCTCTAAATTAGGGTCGCTTTTATAGGGTCCATGCCTTTTACAAAAGGTTCCCGCCTTCTTTTGGTTTTTTTTGAGAAGGGCCCTATTTCATCCGACTCCTAAGACCCTCAGCGAAAGCCATGTGAGGCTTCGATGGTGAAGCGCTTCGAACTGAAACCGCGTAAGCCCGAAATTCCCGCAAGTCGCACGCCCTCCATCCGAAACCCTAACGCCAGACCCTAAACCCTAAACCCTAAACCCTAAACTCTACACCCTAGCGCCAGAAACCTTCAACTCTGAATCCTGAATCCACCCTAATCTCCCTAATCCTCAAATCCTTATTCATCAACTAAACCCTAAACCCTAAACCCTAAACCCTGAAACCGACTTTTCGTTCCTCTGAGGCCGAAATCTGGGAGGAGGTGGCTCGAAGGCCCGGGGGTTCTTTTAGGGCTTGGGCTCTGGGGTTTTTAGGGGTTTTGGGATGTAGGGTTTAGGGTTTAGGGTTTAGGGTTTGGGATGTAGGGTTTAGGGTTTGGGGTTTAGGATTCAGGGGGTGGGGATTTGGGGGATTAGGATCTCAGGGTAAGGGTAAGCAAGTCGGCTCGTCCGATGGTCTTCATTGCGTTGTTTTCTGTAAGATGTGTTCAGGTTTTTCCCTCCAGGGGTCAGCCCCTAGTTCGGTTTGGCGGCTTGGCACCTTCGTGGCCTCGTTCGGATGTCAGGGCCTTGAGCGTTGAGTTCTACCTATAGTCTCCATTGTGCTTCCTTTTTTGGGGTCCAACCAGTTATATATTAAGGAATATATAAGGTATCCCCCAAAAGGAACTACAATGGAGACTATAGGTAGTTGTTTTTTCGGGTTCCCGAATATCTGCACTGGTACAGGGGAGAATCCTCGCCTTCCACCTTCCTGTGAATTAGAACGGTTTAGGGTTTAGGGTTTAGGGTTCAGGGTTTAGGGTTTAGGGTTTAGGGTGGTGTTCGGCGTGTGTGCTGCGACAGGCTTCTAGCTTAAGTCGCATGTTGATTCGTTCGTTCGTATGACTTTTCGACATTCTAATCGCTTAATCATTCCTTTCGCATGGGTGCAAATACTTAAGTCTGAGCATATGTGTTGATTGATTTATCTGTCTGTGTTATTCATGCTTTACCTATAGTCTCCATTGTAGTTCCTGTTTGGGGGATACATTATATATTCCTTAATATATAACTGGTTAGACCAAAGAAAGGAACTACAATGGAGACTATAGTTACTTGAAGGCTTACTTTGTAAAAGCTGATTCGCAGGCCTGCCTCTGTCGCCGAAGTCCGCAGCCGCTTGGAGGCCAGATTGCCTTTCAGGGCTCATGAAGCTGGGTTCGGAGTGTAGAGTGTAGGGCCTTAGGCTAGGGTTAGAGTGTAGAGTTTAGGGCCTGAGGCTTGGGGATGTTAGGCTTAATGCGGGGGGCATGAAGCTGGGTTCGGAGTGTAGAGTTTAGCGCCTTATAGGCTTTCGGATGTAGGGCTTAATGCTTTTATGTTGGGGGGTTCGGAGTGTAGAGTTTAGGGCCTTATAGGCTTTCGGATGTAGGTTTGTTTTTTTTGTTGAGGGGGGAGGGGCGGGGTTTAGGGTTTAGGGTTTCAGAGGGGGGGTGGGGTAAGGGGCTTTATGTTTGGGGTTCAGAGGTCTACGGGTTGTAGGGACCCTTCGCGTAGTCGGGTCCTTATCAACAGTGACTGCTGAGCACGGTACCCATGATTTGACAGCAAACCCACGATAGTGGCAGTATGCAGTGTCTGCGGGTCCTCAACTAAATTCTATGTTTTATGCTCCTTAGCGGCTTAGCCGGTCGGGGTGGTCTGGTGTGCCCTCTGATGCTCGCACGATTGACTATGTCTGTGTGTGTTGTGCCTGGCGCGGTTCTTGGAGATTTCGAGCCTTTAGCATAGGGTATAGTTGTAATATCACCTGATGAATCACATCCCTGTACCTTGAAACCCAATTAGTATAAGGCCCCTAAGCCCTAAACCCTTACAGGAGCCCTTATAATAACCCACATAGCAACCCTTACCCACCTATAACCAGAACCTCGAAATCTGGAGAATCCCCGCTCATATCCCCAAGAGCCGATGAGAGTCAGCAGTGCAGCTACTATAGGGGCCTTCATCATCACCTACAAAATTGGGGGCGGGGGGTTCCTCATTGTAATTTTGGTATAATGGGCCCCAAAACCCTATTTCTAATTATTAAGGCCCCTACATTATGGGTAGGTAGAAGTACCCCGAACCTCTAAATCGTCTAGGGTTCAACCTTTTCAGGGCTTTGGGGGTTTAGGGTCTGGGGTCTACGGAAGTCTACGGTTTAGGGCCGTGATATGGGGGAGGTAGTGGCAACAACATCTGCCTTGCTCAGGGTTCCCAATTTCGGAATGATTCTGTATGCTCTTGAACAGGTACGGTTCTCCAGGGTTACGGTAGGGTTTGGCTCATCCTGTCCTGGCAGGCTCCTCGTCCAGCCTCGCAGCAGGCAGTGAGTTCGCAAGCTTTAAGCAAGCTCACACTAAACACTGAACCCAGAACCCTCAACCCTAAAGGGGCTAAATCCTACAGCCATTTACGGCCTAAATCCTGACCTCTACATTGGACATGTACTGGGCATATCACTGCCTGGACAGCTCACAAGGTTTGCGATTGTTGGGCTTTAGTTCAAAGTTGAATTCAGGTGAGTCCTGTGTTTGGGTTCCCTATGTCACCATGTAGTCGTCGCCGTGGTCGCTGTGCTAGTGGCGGTGGGGGTGGGGATGGGGTTGGTGGGGTTTGGGGGTGGGTGTGGGGGAGTTGTTGCGGGTGGTGGCTCCCTCCCGATATAGTTCTTGTCTTCACCCATATCGTGGAAGATGACCTGTTTGGAGGAACCATGGTTGCTTTGTGCGCGAAAGGTGATTCGAGTTTCTATGCCCAGACCCTTTGTTGTAAAGACGATAATATTGCCAAATTCAGGTTGCTGAAGGCAATTGCGGGGTTAAGGGGTCTTGGGCCTAGCAGTTCAGGAGTTTCGGGGGATCTGGCAGGCCATCCGCGTCGAGCGATCGAAGGCTTCCAAGCCTCTGTCGTCGGTAGTTTCCTCGGCCTGGGAGTTTGGGGACTAGAAGATCGGATATCAATATAATCCCGATGTTGATGTCGTATACCTTTGAGGCATACTCCCCTGTGACTGTGATGTAGGGCTGTATAATACCGCGGGGTTTCCGAGTTTGTGGATTTTTTCTTCTTGGCTTTCGAATTCAGTTTAGTGAGTTTCAGGAGGCTGGCTTTTTAGGAGTTTGTGCTTGGGCTTAGGGATGGTTTGGCTTTGGCGGGTTTTAGGGTTTAGGGTTTTAGGGCTTATAGGGTTTAGGGTTTTAGGGTTTAGGATTTTAGGACTTAGGGTTTTAGGGTTTAGGGTTTTAGGGTTTCCGGTGTTTTGACGAGGCACCCTACCCCGCCAAGCTGCTCCAGAATTGGGACTCTTTATGGTCCTGAAAGGACTGCAGCAACAGTCGGCTCATGGGTAGTTCCCTATATTAGGGCCCCTTTTCGGGTCCTTTTTATGAGGGTGCCGTACTATATTGGGGACCTGAAAACCCTAAACCCTAAAGCCTAAACCAGGGACCCTAAGTTAGAGAAACCAGGGACCCTTATTTAGAGAACTACCCATATACGGGAAGCTTCGGATCTTCTCTAGGTCCTGCTCATTGAAGCAGAGGCGCGGAGACTCTTCTTAGGAGCCCAGTAGGTAAACTTTAAACTTTTTGGGCTTTTTTGGGTTTAGGGTTTAGGGTTTAGGGTTTAGGGTTTAGGGATATTAAACCCCCTACTAAAAGAAAGGTTTAAGCTTTTTTGGGCCAGGGTACTGGGCTTAAAGGTCTTGGAGACTAAGGCCCGAAATCCGAAACCCTGAACCCTGCCCACCGAAAACCCTAAACCCCGTTTTCCCTAAACCCTAAACCCTATAATCCCTAAACCCTAAACCCTATAATCCCTAAGCCCTAAGCCCTATAATCCCTAAACCCTATACTCCCTATAATCCCCCAAAACCCTATAATCCCTAAACCCTAAGCCGAAAAACCCTATAAGTCCTAAACCCTATAAACCCTATAATCCCCAACCCTATAAGTTACCCCAAAAGACCCCGAAGCCAGCGCCCAAGGCGGATTGGCCCCAGGAGTCTGTCGACGTCGGAGCAATCTGGGAGGTAGTGAACTGAAGCATTAGCCTCAGAGGCTAGGATTTAGGGTTTAGGGTTTAGGGTTTAGGGTTTAGGGTTTTAGGGTTTAGGGGTTTTAGGGGTTTAGGGGTTTAGGGGTATAGGGTTTACCTATAGTCTTCATTGTAAGACTATAGGTAGGATCTTTGTCGCGATCATGGCTGAAGGCTATGCAGAGTTTAAAGTTTAGTAGGGTTTAGGGTTTGGTGCAGGTTCAGGGTCTTAGGGTTTAGTATTAGGGCTTATAGAGTCTACTGTAGGGCTCAAAGCGAAGTACGAAGAGGGTAACAAGTGCACCTGTTGTTAGGCTGCCTTAGGCTGACGAAGTTCTGGCTTCAGGACCTGCAAAAGGGTTCAGGGTTTAGGGTTCAGGGTTTAGGGTTTGCCATGTCACAACTTCTCATAAGGCCTGGCAGGTTATGAACTCCTGAACGGCGAGACCCGAAACCCTAAAGCCTGAACCGCTACATCCGAAATTTCCATACACATAGGCCCCATAGTAGTTCCTTTGTGGGCTCATATTTAGAATCCTACAGTGTAATCCCCAAAAAGGAACTACTATGGGGCCTGTGGGTAGCCTGATCCCCTAAACCCTGCAGCCCTGAACCTGGCACCGATTCGTGTCACCGAGTGAGAAGACAAGACTGCGTGCCGCAGCAAAACGGTGTCGGACCTCTGCCATGCTTTGGGCGTTTGTGTGTGTGTGTATGTGTGTGTGTGTGTCTGTGTCTGTGTCTGTCTGTCTGTGAGTGTGTGTTTGTGTGTCTGTCTGTCTGTGTGTGTGCGCATGTGTGTGTGTGTGTGTGTGTCTGTGTCTCTGTGTCTGTGTGTGTGTGTGTGCGTGTGTTCTTTGTGTACCGTGTACATCCGTCTTCCTGTTTTTGTCTGTGAGTGCGTCTGCGTGTTTGTGCTTGTTTGGGCAAGGTCAAACTGTTGCCGAGGTGTTGGACGTGGGATCACTTGCTAGATGTTCCGTAGATTATCACCCACACAAGCCAAATATATGCGAGGTGGGCCCTAAACCCTGAACCGTGGTTACTTGGAAGCTTGAATGCAGTTCTGTCTAATCCCGAAACCCGGTAACCTACAAAGGCCGGGAAAGGTTTGCTTTGTGTTCAAGAGCCCTGATAAGGCCCCTGTGGACCCATAGTGTTGGCTTTTGGGGCCCAAAGGCCATGCTACACACCTTGGGGTTCCGGGTTTTGGGTTGTTGTCCTTCAAGCTCGATACATCCTTGCATAGCTTTGGGTTTCTTGCCTTGTTCGACGGAATCCCCTAGAAACCAAGTTTTTTTTTGCTGACCTTCAAAGAGGAGCACGGGCTCTGCAGGTTAAGTAGCGCTCTACAATGCTTCTTTGCAGGCTTCAGAGTGGTCCATACAGGATTTCATACACGGGATGGAGCTTGGGGACTTCTCTACAGTCGTTGCGGGGTTGTGTTTGCGATTTTAGGGTTCTGTTCGTATAGCTGCTATTAGAAGTAGGGCCTAGGGCACTGAGTTCTAAGGGTTTCGACCTGGGTGCCGCGGTACCTGGCCTACATGTCGGTTGCCGTGGAAGTCGGACTGCTCAGTGGGAAGACGGTTATGGTGCAAGCAGGCTTGGATGAGACTGTGGAGACGTTGAAAAACCGGGCACAGATGGCGCTCGGAGTGGGGAAAGGGCGCCTGCTAGACACACGTGGAGGCATATTGGATGGATGCACACCGGTCAAGACTGCCAGGCTACAGAACGGTGACTACCTGACCCTCCACATAAACAGGGTTCAAGTGCAAGCCGCTGGCCACGCTTTTGCTGCCATTCTTGGCGATGGATCTGTTGTGACTTGGGGCGACCAGTTGCGCGGCGGTGACAGCAGTGCTGTTGAGGATCAGCTGAAGAATGTGCAGTATATACAAGCCTCTTACCGCGCTTTCTCGGCCATCCTTTTCGATGGATCGGTTGTGACCTGGGGCAGTGCTGGCGATGGTGGTGACAGCATTGGTGTGCGGAGTCAGCTGAAGAGTGTACAGCAGATACAAGCCTCTGGTAAGGCCTTTGCTGCCATTCTCCAGGATGGATCCGTTGTGACCTGGGGCAATGCTGCTAATGGTGGTGACAGTGGTGCCGTGCAGCATGCGTTGAAGAACGTGCAGCAGATTCAGGCCTCTGATGGCGCTTTTGCTGCAATTCTTAATGATGGATCCGTTGTCACCTGGGGCAATTCCGGCGACGGTGGTGATAGTAGTGCTGTGCAAGATCAGCTCAAGGCTGTGCAACAGATTCAGGCCACTTTCTGCGCTTTTGCTGCCATTCGCGGCGATGGGTCCGTTGTGACTTGGGGCGCTGCTGGCTCTGGTGGAAACAGTCGTGCTGTGCAGGAACATCTGAGGAATGTGCAGCAAATACAAGCCTCTGTTGACGCTTTTGCTGCCATTCGCATCGATGGGTCCGTTGTGACTTGGGGTGCTGCTGGCTCTGGTGGTGACAGTGGGGCTGTGCAGGAGCAGCTGAGGAATGTGCAGCAGGTGCAAGCCGCTGACGATGCCTTCGCTGCCATTCTTGCCGATGGATCTGTTGTGACCTGGGGCGACCGGTTGCGTGGTGGTGACAGTCGTTCTGTGCAGACTCAGCTGAATGCTGTGCGGCAGATTCAAGCCTCTGCCGGTGCTTTTGCAGCTATTGCCGGCGATGGATCCATCGTGACCTGGGGCGATGCCGCTTTTGGTGGTGACAGTAGTGCCGTGCGAAATCAACTCACGAATGTGCAGCAGATCCAAGCAACTGACCGCGCTTTCTCGGCCATTCGTGGGGACGGATCCGTCGTGACCTGGGGACATGCTGACTCGGGTGGCAATAGCGGTTCTGTGCGGGAGCAGTTGGGGGCTCCATAGCAGCTCTACCTGACGTCTAAGCCGTTGAGTTCGAGGTCCTAGGTCTTATAGGTCCTAGGTGGTGCGCACAAGCCGGATTTCGATCAGAAGCAGCTCGTGACAGCTCGTGATTTGGGAGACTGGTGCAGCACGCCGATTCATGCAAGCAAACATGAACTCTGGGTGTCGGGTCGGCTTGCTGCCCGAAGCTGCCCTGTAAACCCAAAACTCCAAACCTCCAACCCCTAAAGCCCTAAACCCTAAATCCCTAAGCACAGCCAGGGCAAATGCTTTTTTTTGTTCGGGTCTCTCCAAAGACGCTGAAAGTCATGCATTCCCAGGCTTCTCGAATTTCCCAAACACCAGCAGCTGCCTCACACAACACCCGAACCACCCCAAAAGAAAGATTTAGCAAACCAAACCTTATTAAGAATGCTTAAGAAGGTAGGTGGTTCAGGGTTAAGGGCCCTAAACAGTCACCAACACTGTTCCTTGTACCACTATAATTCGGTAAAGCCCTGATCCTAAAAGGCCTCGCGGGTGTTTAGGGCTTTGGGATTTAGGGGTTTGGGGGTTTAGGGGTTAGAGGTTTGGGGGTTTAGAGGTTTGGGGGTCTTGGGGGTTAGGTTTTAGGCACATAGGCCCCGAAATTCTCCCGAGCAGAACTTCTTATAGAGATAACGCTACCCAAAACCCTAAGCCTTTAGCCAGAACCCTTAGATAAACTTGTGCATCTCTGACCCTTTCCAGACTAAACCCTAAACCCCTAAACCCCTCAACTTTTAAACCCCTAAACCCTAAACCCCTAAAACCTAAACTCCTAAACCCTAAACCCCTAAACCCCTAAAACCCTAAAGCCCTAAACCCCTAGACCCTAAACCCTAAACCCCTAGACCCCCCAAA
>CAJNDV010037080.1:4902-20553 GCA_905221635.1 Symbiodinium sp. CCMP2456 | reverse complement strand
GTTTAGGTGTTTAGGGTTTAGGGTTTAGGTGTTTAGGGCTTAGGGTTTAGGGGTTTAGAGGGTTTAGGGGTTTAGGGGTTTAGGGTTTGGGGATTACGACGCCTACAGCGCGGATCATGTATTAGGGAATCCCAACCGCAACTATCTGAAAAGCCCCCTTTGGCTTCCAACCAGGTGTTGCAGCAGATATCAACTATGGCCCCATGGGCAAAGACCGGCCAGATCACCTTTGGTCGGTGCTGCACCATCGTGAGGATTCACTGCCTCCGAATAGGCCTGGCAGGCCCAGATCACGGGAAGACCACGCCGCAGGACTAAGCCCTGAACCCTAAGCCCTATACCCGAGACCCCAAGCCCCAGCCCCTAGACCTTAAAGCTTAAACCCTACACCGTAAACCCTTAACCTTAAATCCTTAACCCTAAGCAAAAAGCCTAAACCGTCGGACGTCAGGACGCGAAAGCCGCAGCTTGCCGTCGAGGCCAGATGAGGTGGATCAGCTGCCTCCGCTTCAGGCGCCCTTTCCTTACCAGGCACCTCAGGGACTGATTAAGCGGGTGTTTAAATACTTCAACTACCAGTACTATTTTGGGCTTCCTTATGGGTATATTATACTGGATTGAACTAGAATTATGATAAGGGCTCCCACAATAGTAATGGTAATTATTGAAGCCCCTATATAAACTAGTTAACAAGTAGGCTGCCACTTTCGACATCCCGGCTACGTAGCGTCGCTTCATTTTAGGGTTCCCTACCTCTAGCTACCTACGATAAGCTACTTACTGTGTCCTCTGATCCTTTGGAGTGCCAGGCGCCTCTTCCACCCAGAGCTCTACTGATAAGCTACTCCCTAAACCCTAAACCCTTAACCTTTAACCTTAAACCCTAAACCCTAAACCCCCTAAACCCCAAACCCTAAACCTTAAACTTTCAACCTTCAACCCTATAAACCTTAAGCCCCTTTAAGTACCAGGCGCCTCTGCCACCCATCGGCTGGGGCGGAGGTGGGGAGTTCCGAAAATAGGGGACCCTAATATAGTACCCTAAATAGTAGGATCCTTATTATAAGGACCCCAAAATAAGGTACCCCCAATGATCCTAAACCCTAAACCCTAAACCCTAAACCCTAAACCCCAAACCCTAAACCCCAAAATAAGGTACCCCTTGTTTTCAGAAGCTCCCAGGTGCCCCCATCGGAGCCGTGGAGGGGGACTGGCGCGCCGACCTGAAAGCTGCGCATCTCCGGCCCCGAACCCGGGCCGTTCTTATGTTAGGGTTGAGGGTTCAGGGTTTAGGGTTTAGGGTTTAGGGTTTAGGGATTAGGGTTTAGGGTTTAGGGTTTAGGGTTTAGGCTCTTTCAGTCTATCTATCTATTGTTCAGAGAGTGTGAGAGTGTGTGTGTGTGTGTTTGTGTATGTACGTGTGTGTATATATGTATTATGCACATAGATGTAGAATCCGGACCGTTCTTGAGGTGTTCTGCTATGCTTAGTTACACGTGAGTCTGATGGTGTGTTCCAGTCGAGTCCAGGACATTCTTGATTGTAACTCGCTAGTTTTAGAATAGTCTTTCGTTTCAGGAAGGCATCGGAAGGGAATACATAATAGTTGTTAAGTTTAGTAACTTCGTATAATATATTTTCCAGAGTAGGAACTCAATGTAAGCGGTATGAGGTATGTATGTAGGCAGGCCAGGTATACATGCAAACACCTCAGCCCTTAACCCAAGGCCCTGAACCTTAAATCTTAAACCTTAAACCGTAAACCTTGAATCCCAAGCCTACACCCTAAACCTTGAACCCTGAACCTTAAACCCTAAGCCTTAAACCCTAAACCCTAAACTTTGAACCCTAAAACCCTAAACCACTGAACCCTAAACCCTACACCCTAAACCTTAAACCCTAAACCCTCAAACCTTAAACCCTACACCTTAAACCCTGAGCCCTCAACCCTAAGCCTTAAACCCTAAACCTTAAACCTTAAACCTTAAACCCTAAACTTTAAACCCTAAACCTTAAACCCTGAACTAAGAGCAGCCGAGGAATGAACTTGGAACCTGGAGGCGAGTCCAGAGAGTGGTTGGAGAAGCGGCTGGAAGTGGCAATCACCGAGCAGAGGTGGGACAGGAGGGTTTAGGGTATAGGGTTTAGGGTTGAGGGTTAAGGGTTTAGGGTTTAGGGTTGAGGGTGTAGGGTTCAGGGTTTAGGGTTGAGGGTTTAGGGGGGCTTCTCATAACATCATATATACAGTTCCGGGCAAGAAAAGATAGTATCATCTACAAGGTGGGTCAAGAGGACAACAAAAGATAGTATAAGAGTGGTCTTTGGGGTCCCACATAGGAAAATACAAGAGGAGTCCCTTGACTGGCCCTTGGGGTTGAACTTAAGAGAGGAGTCCCTTGAGTCGGGTTCTTGGGCTGGGGTCTTTTTATGATCTTCATAATACGAACTTACGAACTTAAAAGTGGGGTCCTTTGAGAAGGATTCTTGTGCCTTTAAGTGGTGTTGAGTTGGGGTCCTTGTGAGGGTTCTTACAAGGTTTGGTAGCTGGGTTGGTAGTAAACAGGGTACTTAGCTTCTCGATGATGGATAGAAACCTTTCACGGCCTTGTAGAAACTTTATAGAAGCCTCAAGGGCCCTGAAAGAACCCTCATAGGGCCCCTTTAGAACCCTTCTACTTCTACGAGAGGGGCTCGGAGGGCGTGTTTAGGGAGAGTTGTCCTTCGAGAGGTCGGAGATTTCCCGTCGCTTCGCCGGCTTTGAGCAAGCCGACAAGCATTTCAAGGACTGGGTGCAAAGAGAGCGCCCAGGTGGCATTTTGGGACGCCTTTTTTCAATCTCCTTCCTAGGCGTCATGGTGTTCTTCATAGCTAACTTGTTACACTGTGTGAGCTTTTATGGTTCTTTTCATAATGAGTTTCTTACAGCAAGTGAGCTTTTATGGTTCTTTTCATAATGAGTTTCTTACATTAAGTGAGCTTCAACCCAGGCACGAGCAGCTGCATGCCCAGCTCCAGCAGGTCCGCTCCGCTGGGCAAGAGAGCGGCCAGCAGCAGCAACGCCTGGTGGGGGCCCTTACGGCGCAGAACCAAAAGCAGGACACCCTGAATACACCCCTAAACCGGGCCTAAAACCCTCAGCCCTAAATTGAACAAACATTATAGACCCTAAACTCTAAACCCTGAGCCCCTGAACCCCTGAGAAACCTAATTACAAAGGCCCTCCAGAGATCCTTCGCTTTAAGCAGGACATAAAAAAGTCCTGAATCCCTTGATAACTGAGAACACTCTGAACCCTAAAGCCCCCTAGCAAGTTTAAAACTTAAGCCCTACGCCCTAAACTCTAAGCCCTTAAACCCTAAACTCTAGAAATCCTAAACCCCAAGTCCTAAACTCTAAATCTCTAAACCCTAAACCCTAAACTCTATAGTTCTCTAAATTAGGGTCGTTTTTAATTCCCCAACATAGTAAGGCACCCTTATAAAAAGGACCCTAAAAGGGACCCTAATTTAGACAACAACCCATATCCTTAAAGACCCTCTTCTTGAAGCTAGTAGTTCCTTTTGGGATTACCTTATAGGATTCTAAATATGAGCCCCAAAAAGGAACTACTTTGGGGCCTATGGGTAAAGACCCTCTTCTTGAAGGCCCTAAACTCTATAAATCCTAAACCCTAAGTCCTAAACTCTAAATCTCTAAACCCTAAACTCTATATCCTTAAAGACCCTCTTCCTAAACCCTAAACCCTAAAGCCTAAACCTTCTTGAAGCAGGACATGCGCCTTCAGGAGCTGGAGGCTGGTTTGGCACAAGCGGCGGCTCAGATGCAGGCGACGCGGTACATTTTCAGGGGGTTTCGGGTTTAGGGCGTATAAGACTTTGGGTTTAGGGTTTAGGGTTTATAAGTTTAGGGTTTAGGGTTTATAAGGTTAGGGTTTCGGGTTAGGGCTTATAAGGTTTAGGGTTTAGGGTTTAGGGCTTATAACGTTTAGGGTTTAGGGTTCAGGGTTTAGGGCTCGGGGATGGTCAGGGCGTCATGAACGCGGTGTCCACGGGCGTGCTGAGCGCTGCCGGGGGAAATGGAGGAGCGCCTCATGGTTTTAGGGTTTCGTATATAAGGGTTTACAGGTTTAGGGTTTAGGGTTTAGGATTTTAGGGCTTCGCATTTAAGGGTTTACCGGTTTAGTTTGAGGGACTGGGCTGTAAGGGGTCCTTATGATCAGGATCCTCAAGTTTCGGGTATCTTAGGGTCTTCATTCCGGGTCGCTTGCTGATTGAAACTCCCATCTCTGCAATTCGGCGCAGGAGGTACCGGGGAAGCAGCCATGGGAGCGGCAGCCGTGGCTGCCTCGGCCTCCGCCAACTTGGAGGTCTTGCGCGCTGGCCTGGAGCGCGAGGCCAATGCA
Organism: Symbiodinium sp. CCMP2456; assembly: GCA_905221635.1. Lineage (NCBI taxonomy): Eukaryota > Dinophyceae > Suessiales > Symbiodiniaceae > Symbiodinium > Symbiodinium sp. CCMP2456. The sequence continues at coordinate 16,151 of CAJNDV010037080.1, read as the reverse complement.
CAGCATTTCGTGATCGTCGCCAATGTAATTATAGTAGAATCTGCCTCAAAACCGCATTCTAGTTCAGCTTTCCCCTATAGCCCCTTCTGTATATTAACACACAGACATTCATGTACACATACATGTGTGGGTGTGTGTATGTATGTATGTATATATATATATATATATAAAATTAACTAAGATACACACAACATGTGCCGAAAACCCCCATTCAAATCGCTACGGCCCCTATGATTCGCCAGGCCAGCGCGCGGGTGGCCCTGGGGGTGGAGACGGCAGAGCAGCTGAAGCAGCTGAACGACATGGTCCAGGAGCCCACGGTACTATATGAAAAAGGTGGTATGTTGTATTTAGATCACATCCATTTTTTATAATATGACCGGGGACCAGTTAAACTCAATCTTATAGGGGCCTTACATAGTTAGAATAGAGTATTGTGGTTTATAGTATATTTGTAACATCTATAGGGGTCTGAAGTAAGAATGCTTGGGGGTTTATAGTACATTAGTATATCAGCAAAACGGAGCCGTGAAGAGTGTCATGACGTGGTCCAGGAGCTGGGCAGCCGCCAACAGCAGCAGGCAGTCGCTGCACATCAGAAGCTTCAGCAGAACGTGGCTCAAGATGAGCAGGAGCCATAAGGGTCCCTACTCGCGAACGGGTGACGTGATTTCTGAAGCCCGTGATTCAGTGATTGTCACCCCAGCCCCCACTACCAAAGAAAGGTCTGTCTATGTATATATATATATATATATATATGTATACATGTATGTATATGTATGTGTAAGATTCAAAGTAGACCACCCAACCCCCACAGGAGGCTCAGCGCTACGAAGCTCGCTTCTCCTCGCTGGAGCCTTCGGTGCAGCAGTTGAAGGAGGCGCTTCCTTTGGTGGTGTAGGGTTTTTGGGTTTGGGCCTCGTGGCATAGGGAAGTTTGGGGTCATTAGTTTTTAGATTTTTTTTGGTCGTTGATGCTAAAGGTTTAGAAGCTTAGAGTCCTAGAGTGCATGGCAGGGTCTTCAAGTTCAGGTGTTGGTGTTCAGAGCTTCATGTTACGTATTGGGTTCGGTGTTTGTGGCTTGGAGTTAGGTGTTCTAGGCTTTTGGGGTTCATGAGTTATGCCTGGAAGGGCGTTTATGGGTCTAGTTTGTCTGTGGGCTCAGGGTTCAGGTGTGAGGGTGTTGGGGGTAGTGCTTGGCGCTTTGGGTTTAGAGTCTATAGTTGAGCCCTTGCGAGTCGGCCGGATGCACATACGATGTGGCTTAATTATCTTGTTTTCAAACTTCGGGTTTGGGGTTGGTCTCAGAGAGTTGCTAGGGTGTAGGGTGTTCGGGTTAGGGTTAGTGTTTGTCTTCTTATCACTTGTTGCCGCGTTGCATTCGGGTGCGAAGTGTTCGGGCTTCCGAGCATGAAGTTGTTGAATCTGAAGTTTTTCGAAACCCCAAGCCCTAAACCCTAAAACCAAGACCCTCAACCCTAAGCCCTAAACCCCAAACCCTACTCCAAACCCCAAGCCCGAAACCCTAAACCCTAAAACCGAACCCCTGGGCCCGAAACCTTAAACCCTAAAGCCCTAAAGTGGACTGCAACCCAAGCATAGCTTCCTATCGATGCATCGGCTAAACAGCATCCGGAGACCCGTGAAAGGCGGGGCTGATTCTCCTCACTGGAGCTCTTAGAGTGCTATACTATAAGATACTATAAGATACTATAAGATACTATAAGATACTATAAGATACTATAAGATACTATAATACATAATAACATACAATAATATATAATGTTATACTATAATGGTAAGCTTTATAGTATCTCTTAGAAGGGCTCTTAGCCCTCACATTTGCCCTGAATAGAAGCCCCAGAAAACCTGAGAAAGCCCGAGCTAATCGGAAACCCTTGAAAAGGACAACCCTAAACCCTAAACCCTAAACTTAAACCCTAAACCCAAACCCTAAACCCTAAACCCCAAACCCTATACACCCTAGACTCTAGACCCTAAACCCTAAACCCTAAACCGTAAACCCTAAACCCGAACCCTTCAAGGGATTCCTTGAAAGGATCCCTGTAATCCCTTAAACGGAATCCTAGACAGGAGCTCGAGCAGATGCGGGAGCAGCTGAACCGCAATGGGACCGAGTGCTCTCGACGCTGCGAGGAGGCAGAGGAGATGTGACGCTGGGCTGAGGAGTCTAATTCTTGGGATTTAGGGTTGAGGTTCCAGGGTTTACAGTAATTACCGAGCTTAGTACTGCTTGGAGCTTAGGGTTGAGGGTCCAGGTTTAGGATGCAGGGTTTAGGGCTTTCGGGATTCGGGAACAGGGTGCTTGTAGGTGTGTGTTTTGCCTTTGTCTGTGCGCGCTGTGAGCCCGAAAACCTCGAAGTCTGCAGCTTCTGCTCAACACTTTAGCCGTTGGACTTGGAGGCTGGGATGATTGAAGGACCAGGTCTAGGGCCTGAAAAAAAATATAGAATCATAAATAAACAAACAACAAACAAATAAATTAAATACATAAGTGTATATATATATATATACACACATTGTTAGATAGATACATATGACCTTAACGTCTACGGTTTCTGTTGAAGGGTGTAGCTAGGGTCTGTGAGTCTAAGGTTTAGTTTTCAGTGAAGCTTGGCAACATTTCCAGCCATGGAAGGAGCTCTTGCAAGACACACAAAACTCGCAATACCTCGACCCTACATCCATTCAACTCCGAGATCAATCCCTCACGGCTGGACACAACCCTGAACCCTACACCCTGGCCTCGACCCCAAACCCTACACCCAAGTCCTTGGAATGCCTCTGAAACCCTAAACCCTAAACCCTAAACCCTAAACCTAAACCCCAAACCCTAAACCCTAAACCCTAAACCCTAAACCCTAATCCTTAGACCATGAATGCTGGACTCTTTAGACCGGGTGCCAAGGCTCGGGCGGCTCTATGGCAGGGTACTTGGGAGGTCCTGCTACACCCCAAACCACCAAACCCTAAATGAGCAAACCCTAAACCCTAAATAAGCAAACTCTCAAGAACATCGACATGAAACTTGAAATCCGATGCTTTAAAGATGCCCTTAAATTCTAGAATCCCTAAACCCCATAAGCCCTCAACCCCTGCCCCCGCCATATCACATGGAGCCCAAAGCCAAGGCAACAAGCGCCTCCATGGCGTGCAAGAGGCTGCGCTCAGCGCGGCGCGCGAGCTCTGGGAAGAGCACCAGGCACTTGAGGTTTTAGGGTTTTTGGGATGTTAAGGGTTTAAGGGTTTACGGTTTAGGGTTTAGGGTTAAGGGTTGAGGGTTTGGGGTTTTAAGGGTTTAGTTGGGGGCTTACCGGGCTTGGGAGTGTACCTGGACGAGGAGGCGCGGAACTTGGTTTGAGGCGAGGCTGTTCTTGCTGTGAGAGGCTTCGGATGCAGAGGAATCAGGGCTCTTGGCTCTTGGATTTCTTCCTAAACCCTACGCCTTAAACCCTAAACCCTAAACCTCAAATCGTAAAATCAGACGAATGCAGAAGGGTTGGCTTTCAGATTCTGGGCTCCCTCGCTTCAAGCCATCCCCATCCGAAGGACTCGAAGCCCTACAGCCCCTAAGCCCTAAACCCTGAACCCTAAACCCTAAACCTTAATCCCTAAACCCTAAGCCCTAAACCCTAAACCCTAAACCTTAAGCCCTAAACTCTATACCCTAAACCCTAAACCCCACAGCCTGCGATTGCCAGGGAGTAGTGGCCGAATGCAAAGCATCCCTTGCGGCGCTGCAGCAGATTTTGGACTCCAAGGACCTCGTGTTTTCACGGTTTAGGGTCTATAGGTTTGGGGTTACAGGGTTTAGGGTTTATAGGGACGCCTGTTTATAGAGATGTTGTGAGGGTTTATAGATTCCCAAACTCTGAATTTCCTGAGCCGTACCGGGACTCCCACAAGAGGTTTCATATGACAAGGTTTTTAGGGGCTGCGATATAGGGTAGTAGGGGTCTAGGTAGACTTTCTGAATGAGGAGTGAGCTTGAAGTCTTCAGCGTTCTTTCGGCGTCGTGTTCGGGGGGTGTGGGGTCATGGCTTGGAGGTAGTGACCCTGTGACCCTGCGGCTTAGCCTTTCGGATTTAGGTGTATATTAGTGCTTATAGGGTTTGGGGTTTAGCCTGGCGGATTTAGGTGTAGAGCTTGAGGTCGGATTTCATTTTCGGGTTGCGGGCCCTTGCTTCGAAGACTTCGGGCTCAGTGTGGGGCCGTAGACACTTTACGGGACTTTCAGACACGCGGCGACAAGAATATGAACCCTAAGTAGTAAGATATGTAAGAAGCTTTGTAGCACAAGGACCCTGACATGAGGTATCCTTGGTTCGCAGCATCGCCTGCGTGTTCTCTTTGCCCGAATTCTGCTGCAGGACAAAATCGCTGCCCAGCTACGCTCCCTGCAGCAACAGCAGCGCGAGGAGGATAAGCACGAGTTCTGGACGCAGCTCCTGAGAGTGCTTTTAGTTCCTGAGTTCTTGAGGTTTCTAGTTGCAGCATCCGCGCGGAAGCTTCAAGATGCAAGCTGAAATGTTGTGCCGCGGCCTTCAGCCCTTAGGGCGATTTAGTTTGGTGCTTCAGGTGCGGCTTAATCAACCAAGCGAAAGGTTTCAGAGGTCCTTGTAAAGTCGATCCGATACTAGGGGTTGATCATAGGACAGGATCCCACGAACAAGCAGGTCCTGGTAGGTAAACGTGCGCCCTGACCCCCCGAACCCCCGCGCACTGAACCCTAAACCCTCTAAACCCGACGTAACCCTAAACCCTAAACGAGGTTCCAGATGCGCCACGAGCACCTTCAAGCGAAGTTAGGCGACGCCGAACGGGCCTTGGCCGCTGAACAGAACGCCCGCATCGAGGATCCGTATGGCTGGAGAACTTGTACTACTACCCACGATATCGATGCTTCCTGTATATACTTATTTGATTTACACCAACACCCTAAACCCTAAATCCTAAGACCTGTTTGATTATTAAGGCCTCCACAAGTACAGTTTTCGAGTTGTCGCTTCGATGCTTTGAAGTAATCCTGCGGCAGCAAGGATTTAGGGTAGTTGTTCAGCAGGAACTTGCGAGATTTGAAGACATGACCCTAATCCGGTTTGGACTTGTCAGTTGCTCTACCCTAAACCCTAAATCCCAGAACCCCAAACAAAGGCGGGGGGGCGGGTAAAAGGCCTCGGCAGAGACGGCCGGCCGGCGAGGTTTGGAGCCAGAACCTCCAAGTAATGTAGGGGCCTTAATAATTAGAATAGGGTTTTGAGGGTTCGTCATCGTAAATTATAGCATAGCCCAAAACCCTATTAGAATAGGGTTTTGGTGATAATTATAGCATAATATACCCCAACGACCCTACTAGAATAGGGTTTGGGGGGTTCCCTTACTATAATTGTAGCATCATATACCCCAAAGCCACATTCTAATTCTAAAGGCCCCTACATTAGCATGAGAGGAACCCTTGTAGGAACCTTTGCTTGAGTCTTAAGACTTACTGTACAGGTACATGGAGCCACAGGGTTATGGTTTGGGGCATCCCCCATAAAGGAAGCCTAGACTCTAAAACCTAAACCCTCAACCCAAACCCTTAATCCCTGAGACCCTAATCCCTAAACCCCAAACCCTAAACCCTAAACCCTAAACCTAGACCTTAAATCCCTGAGACCCTACACCCTGAACCCTATAGACCCTTCACAGGAGCAACAGCGTGCCGAGGGCATCGTCTCTCGCTTGGGCCTGGCGCTTGAAAAGGCTCAGGCCTCGTGGATCAAGGAGTCTGCGCCTCTTGGGCACGGTTTAGGGTTTAGGGTTCAGGGTTTAGCGTTTAGGGTTTAGGTTTTGAGGGGTCCTTGTTTAAAGGGTTCCTTGTGAAAGGGTTCCTTTATAAAGGGTTCCGTTAAGGATACCTTGAGGGGTTTAGAGGGTTTTATGTGGGAGGCCTAGTGATTGGAATGGGGTTTTATTATACTGTACTTAAGCTAAGGAGTCCGAATCCGAAGGAATACTGTGCAAATAGTTGTTCCGACTGAGCTTTGCCTGAGGATCCCAAGGGATCCTTCTATTGTACCTACCGAGTTTAGCGCCTAGCCTGAATTTTTGATGCTTTCAAGGGCGTTTGTGAAGGTTCAACACGGTTTCATCGGCTCGGACCCAAACCTAATCCCTGAACCTTAGACCCCAACACCAGCCCTGCAAAACCTCTGAGAAACCCTGCAAAGGCTTTTTAAAACCCTAAAAACCACGTATGCAACCAAACTCCCTAAACCATCCTCAAAGTGGACCCTTACTACTTCTGATAAGGACCTAAAAGCCCCTAGAAAAATGTGCTTAGAGGGTCTTAGAACTTAGTAACGTCGGCAATATGTCAGGTAACTATAGTTGTAGTTGCTTATAGCCCCAATGCAGGGTACTTAGAACCCTACTTACTAAGTCCCATGATCCTCCGAGCAGCCCTAAACCCTAAACCCTAAACCCTAAACCCTAAACTCTAAATCCTAAACCCTAAACCCTAAACTCTAAATCCTAAACCCTAAACCCTAAATCCTAAAATTAGGGATTCCCTGCAAGTGTTGAGGAAGCTTTCGGACCAGATCCACGAAGCGAAGAGGGACTCTCGGCTCGATTCAGTGCTGAGGGTTTAGGTTTAGGGGTTCTTTGAGGTGTCTTTAAGGGTTCGGTTCAGGGTTTTGTAAGGGTTCTTTTAATGAGGGTTTAGGAGTTCTTTAAGGTTTCTTTCAGGGTTCGGGTCAGGGTTTTGTAAGGGTTTTTGTTTAAGGTATTACGGAGTTGAGGATTTAGAGGTTTGCGGGTTTGGGGTTTAGGGGTAAGGGTTTAGAGTTTGGGAGATGAAGGTTCCGGTCGTTCACGAGCTGCTAGCTGGGCTACAACATGTCTAGGTTTAGAGCAAGGTTCGAAATACCCCGAGCTTCCATCCGCTACGAAGGCCCCGATACCCATCGCCAGGGAACAGGCTGAACGCGGTACTCCAAAAACCACCAAAAGGGAAGTGTCCGAAAGTTAGGCTACCTTATTTTGGGGTCCTTATAATAAGGATCGTAGTACTTAGGGTGCTATATTAGGGTCCCCCAGCCCCAGAAACCCCCAAGTGGAGGACTTCAGCATCGACTTGGATGGTGAGACCAAGGGCGTCGCGAGACGCTTGTCAGATGGCCTTGAGGCGGGGGCTGCCCTCGGCAGTCGGTCTTCTACCAGAACTGGGGTTTTCTTGGAGGATCATGGGACTTAGTAAGTAAGGTTATAAGTACCCTAATTGGGGTTAGAAGTAATTATAAGTCTAGTTACCTTTTTTTAGAACCCTAGTTACTAAGTCCCATGAACCGCAAAGTAAGATTCTAGGAGCACCAAGAACCGTAGCGGTAGCATGCAGGGCTTGCAGAGGGCGTGTGTCGTGTCGGCAGGCGGCGCAGAGGCAGATTGACGACCTCGATCGCCGCTGGGCTCTGGTTTGTAGTTTGGGGGGTATGGGTTTAGGGTTTAGGGTTTAGGGTTTAGGGTTTAGGGGTATGACAGTTTGGAAGTTTGTGATTTTCGGGTTTTCGGGTTTAGGCCTATGGGAATGTACGGTTCGTATGGCTTATTGCGGGGCCTGAATAATTACCCTTACGATTTTGGGGGTTCCTCAATGACAAGTATTATAGCAGAACATATGCAATTCCCTATTCGAATTATTCTTAAGGCCCCTACATTGTCCTGTGTTGCCGTTCTAGATTGTCAGGCTTCGGAGCATGGGACCCAAAATCCCATCCACTAAGCCCTAGTGCAGGGTTCCCAGAGAGAGTCAGTGCCTGTGGGCCGCATTGCAGAGCGAAGTTGGTGTTCGAGGGGCTGCTTGTTGCATGTAAGGGTTCTGTTCCGAAACCCTAAACCCTAAACCACAAACCCGAAACCCTGAACCCTAAACCCTAAACCCGAACTAAACCCTTTTGAGTTGAGGTTTGCGGCGTGGAGTGTGGAGTTTAGGATGAGGGATCCCCCTAAAGCTGCCAAAGCATGAACACTACACCCTCAACCCCAAACCCTACACGCTTAAACCCTGTAGGGTTTAGAGTTTAGGGCTTTGGGTATTGGGTTTTGGGTATCCTGAACCTTCAAGAGTCCTCAACTCCTCAACTCTACACCGCAACACACCAAGCCAAGGCTCCACAAACCCGGCAAGCCGTAAACCCCAAAGCCTAAAGCCCCCAACCCCCAATACCCCATCCAACACGCTAAGACTTCAGACCGTAACGCTAAATAGTATCGGGGCTATCATACCTAGAATAGGGTTCTGAAATATATTATACTATACCTATAATAAGAAACCCCCACTCCAAAATTATTGAGGCCCCTATATTAGACCCCAAGCCCCAAACCCCTAAACCCTAAACCCTAAACCCTAAACCCCAAGCCCAAGAACCCTCAACCCCAAGCTGCCGAGGCAAGATTCTAGCGGCCCAGACCAACCTCAACGCCGTCTCCGAGCGGGTGGAGTCCTCGGCCCGCGCGCAGAACACGGAGCTGAGGGACTCGGAGGGCCGGGTCATGCGGCAGGTGGGGCAGATGTGGGAGTTTCAGAAAATTGGGGGGTACCTTATTTTGGGGTCCTTATAATAAGGATCCTACTATTTAGGGTTTCATATGGGTGGTTGTCAGAATTGTGGTCCCTTTTTGGGTCCTTATTATACTACGGCACCTATTCTTTAGGGTACCCCAAAAGGGACCCTAGTTTTGACAACTACCCATATAGGGGCCTTAATTCAAAATTGCAGATACTAATTTTGGGGGTTCCTTATTATAGTTATAGTATAAGGGGCCCCAAAACCCTATTCTGATTATTAAGACCTCTACATTAGGGTTTTCGGTTTAGGGTTTAGGGTTTAGGCGGTTGCGCGGTTTAGGCTCTAGGGTATGGTTTAGATTTTAGGGTTTAGGGCTTCATTGCGGTTTAGGGTTTAGTTTAGGGTTTGCAGCAGAGTTTGAAATAGCACTCACACAGTTTCGGGTCTTGACAGGTGAGCGATGTCCAGACTATCCAGACAGGCAAGACAGCGCAGGCCTGGCTGGGGCACCTTCTTCTCACCGTTCCGGGTTCAGGGTCTGCGTAGGGGCCTCCCGAGACCCTAAACCCTAAACCCTAAACCCTAAACCCTATAAACCCTAAACCCCGGGTTGAATTGGGGTGTGGGTTATTCTTCAATCCTTTTGACCCTCAGCCGTGAGCCCTGCAGCCGAACCCTCCTTGCCCTAAACCGCTGGGTGCCCTTTCGGCCAGGCCGTTTTTGACATGAAGGCGGAGCTAGCGAAACTCGACCAGGCCGATGCCAGGATTCTTAAGATCTGAGAAAAGCTGGGCTGGCGTGTTCGGGGCTTGCAAACACGCGAACGCTTTTGCGAGCCTTGTCGAGATCACGGTATCACGACCAGCTGCAAGGGCAGGACTTGCGGCAACATAACGGTGGAAGGGTGGTAGTCCGGTAGTCCCACTAGAAACGGAGCTTCACCAAGGACACCAAAAGAGACAAGCTGGAGGACAAGATCAACACTTCCTAGGCAACTTACAAACTCGGAAATTGGCAGAAGTAGCAGCAGTTACACCCCAGATCTCTTGATGCCAGTAGTGTTATAATGAAAGTAGCATTGTTAGACGTGGTAGTGGCACCATGCTTAATAGTCGCCCTCCTAAACCCTAAAGACCTCATGGGCAGGTCGTGGCTTCACAAGTCAGTTCCCTCCGCCAGGCGCAGGAGGAGCAATGTGCGGAGAGGTCTTTTTGGGGCATAGGATGTTGTGTTTTAGGGGTCGATCCTGAATCCAGAACTCTGCTTCCGTGATGCTGACTTTTCTTGATCGCGATTAAGATTCCGAGCATGGTCATGTCATATAGGAACATACCCAGGAAGAAAATTGCTATTCTGATGAAGACGAGCCTGGTGAACAGACGAAGATGATGATTGCTATGTGGTCGTCCGACGATGGTGTTGGTGGGCGACGACGATGGGGATTGAGAACGCTGTGATGGTGATGCAAACGGTGGATTTGACGATGAGGACTATGATGACATTGACACTGGTGGTGGTGGTGGTGTGGCGACGGTGGTTGAGGAGAAAATGGAGGAGGGCGATGAGCCTCAGCCCCAAACCCAAATTTCAATTCTTGAACTGCAGACTCCCAGGGCTGCTACTGCTGCTGCTACTATTACTGTCGCGCTTGTCGTTGTCGTTGATGGTCGGCCCGTGTGGCCGACCGGCATAGTTTAGGGTTTAAGGGTTGGGGGTTTGGGATTGGGGTTTAGGGCTTCGAAGCCATAAGCGGCTTTTTGCTGTGCCAGGAAATGGAGGCCCGAGCGATGGCGGCCGTTTCTTCCCTCGATGCCCGATCCTCCCAACGCCTGCAGGACTCTGCTGTGTGGGGTTCCTTTCCTGGGCTTCCTTTACAGGTTCCTCTTCGGGTTCCTTCAATGGCTCATTTGGGTTTTGGGGCCATGGAGCTTTAAGGTTTAAGTTAGGGGCTTTGGAGCTTAGGCCCCAGTGACCTTGAGCTATGACTTAAGGGTTCAGGGTTCAAGGGTTTAGGGTTTAGGGTTTAAGATCAGGCTGGGGCTGAACCCTTCTTTGTGTGAGTCGGTTCAGGCGAGAGAGCTCGTGAGTTGGAGTGAACAGCCCCCCTCCCCCCAACCGCTTAGCTGTTTGCATTGTCTTGCGTAGTTGCGTCGTTTTGTGATGTAAAAACATACGCCCCCCACCCTCTATGCCCAACATTAAGTTTTGCTGGCGGGCGCTGGGCCTCACAATGGCACAGCACGGAGAGCAGCAGCAGTATCGCCAAGGACACCACGAACCGCAGAAAGGCATCTCGAGAGGTGTAGACGCCTAGTCACGCTACCCCGCACAACAGGAATGAGGATAGGGAAACCGCTGCAGAGCAAGATACAAGCACGACTATTGATATTGCCTAACAACCTAGTCCCTCTACTTCCAACATCCCTGTCCTTATGGTGCGAAGAATCACACTACCGTGTGTCACAGGGACGTAATCCTAAACCCTAAACCCTAAACCCTCAACCCTCAACCCTAAACCCTAATGGCCCGGAGCCAGCGACAGGACGCCCTAGACTACGAGCGTGAGCGGGGCCGACAGGAGCAGGCGAGGAAAGGGTTTGGGAGCTAGGGTTTATAGGGTTTAGGGTTTAGGGTTTAGGGTTTATCGTAGAAGCCGAAATAATTACCAATGTTATT
>CAJNDV010037079.1:3397-18882 GCA_905221635.1 Symbiodinium sp. CCMP2456 | reverse complement strand
TGTGTGTGTGTGCGCGTGTGTATGTGCGTGCCTTTAATTATGCATGTATGTATGTACCCCAAGGCTCCAAGAGACCCAATAATCAGGTACTTGGGTTTCGGTTAGTAGTTGTGTAGGATACTATTTGGGAGAGTATATGATAACTATTTACCTTAGGGGTCACCTTTAGGGATTACTAGGTACTTGGAATCTTGGGGGTATGTCTGTGTGGCCATGTGTATGTGCATGCGGCGAGATGCCAGGACCAAGCGTCTTCTTGCTAGGTTCCCCACAGGGTCCAAAGTACCTATACAGCAGAAGGTAGAGTTTCTGTTTTCGGAATCATTAATATGATTTGGGAAAGCACCTATAGAATCCCCCAAAGGAGCCCCCAAAGAAAAACCCTTAAAGGAGCCCTTAAAGGATACCTAGGACCTGTTGGGTCCTGCGGATGGTAGCCAGACAAGCTTACGAATGTACCTTAGCAAAGTTTAGGGTTTAGGGTTATGTACCTTCTGCTTGAACCCAATGGACCCCAAATCCCAGCCCGAGACCCTGACATAGACATATAAAAGAACCCAGTGAGAAGAAAGGCCGCGACAGTAACTTTAACTTCCCGAATCAACGGCCCATAGCCCCAAATGCCCCAAACCGCTAAGCCCGAAACTACCACACAGATTAAGCTTCTACAAGCCTTTCTCATAGTTGGGTAACATTTTACATTTTTAAGGGTACTTGAACCCAATAAGGAATATACATTTAAATTTTTAATACTACCCCAACCATGAACTAGATAAGCCTGAACATCCCTAAACCCATAAACCCGAAGCCCTAATCGTATGATACCAAGAGGCGCTTGTAGCCTCGGCCTGGGGCGGGCCGCTGGCCGTGCAGGCGGCCGCAGCAGGGACCCGGTGGGCTCCGCATTTAGGGGTTTAGGGGTTTGGGGGTTTAGGGGTTTAGGGGGTAAGGGTTTAGGGTTTAGAGTTTAGGGAATTTTAGTTTCCTTTCTTGGTTAACCATTTTTCATAGTATAGGATCCTAACCTTAAAACTGGTTAACTGAAAAAGGGACGACAATGGAGACCATAGGTAAACTGAGTTCTCCAATACCCAACCTTTAGACGTGTTTGGCTCTTGTAGTGTCGCAGTACTCTGAACATAGTTCTCCAATGCCCAGCCTTGAGATGTTTTTGAGTTCTTGTAGCTTAGTAATACTCTGCAAGTTTAAGTGTTTTTCTATGGCTTCTTCAGGAAGTGAGTAAGCCTTTTAAAAGGAAACCCTAGCCAGTGCTTTCTAAAGGGTGTGCTTTCAACCTAGAGGATACGTAGACCGTGAAAAGAAGGTTCACAAACCTTTACGGCTTGAGATTTTTTCAAGCCTGGTCGCTGAATTGTAACACGACGATCTAAAGCCCCGCTGAAGGATCGACGGACATAGTATTCGTATGCAAGTGACAGGTCAGATCAAGAGTAGGGTGGCCCCATTTAGGATACTGTTCCACCCCCCGTCCTTGCCCTGCGATGTGCCAGACCCTAAACCCTAAACCCTAATTAGACCCTAAACCATGAACTCCAGGACCCCTTTTGTGTCAGCTCCCTGCCCTTGACCAGGCAAGTTTTCAGCATCCGCCAGCACCAGCGACTGCCCGAGCCGTGCCCCCTGCGGGTCAACAAGAAATTCAAGAGGTTTGGGTAGGGTTTAGGGTGTAAGATTTGCAAGCATTAGTTAAGGCCTTTAGACCCTAAACCCTAAACCTTGAACGCCCTACCCTAAACCCTAAACCCTACGGGCCCGAGATATGGCACAGTCCTCTGGGAACCCGGAGGATGATTGGACTTAGTAAGTTTGGTTTAGGGTTTAGGGTTTAGGGTTTAGGGTTTAGGGTTTAGGGTTTAGGGTTCTGGGCTTTGGAGTACCACACTTTAATACTTTTTGTGTGGGACCTGTTCCTTAAAGGAGCCATTATGAAATAAAAGTCTATACTTGTTTCTCCCTGGTTACTTCAAAGCCCAGTTGAAGGGATCCCTTAAATAAACGGATTGGTACGGGTTCTAGAAGGGGAGGTATGCCTTAAAGGGTTCCTTGAAGTGATCCTTGAGTTGATCTATGTGGGTTCTAGAAGGGTTTAGGGCTTAGGGTTTAGGGTTTAGGGTTTAGGGTTTAGGGTTTAGGGAGGTATGATACTTAGTAAGTGTGGTTATACAGGTATGAGATGTTACAAGCACCTGACTTGGGGCTATCAGTACTTACAAGGAGTTTTACCCTGCAGGTAGTAACATCGTTACCAAGTCCCAGCATTCTTTAAGCTCGTAAGCCACAGTAGACCACTTCCAGAACCCTTGAAACGGAACCCCCTTAATCTAGGGGCCTGAAGAATTACCTATACTATTGCGTATTATAATTATAGTGTAATGGGCCCCCAAACCCTGTTCTAACTATTAAGGCCCCTGCATCACGTCACTTCGTTCTCCAATACTCAACCTTCAAACGGCTTAGGTCTTACAAGGTTTGTGGGCAGGTTGTGTTGCTTCTTGTAGTTTAGTAGTAGTCTGAAAGTTGGACTCTGTGGCTTGTTGGGAAAGTGAGGGGATTTGTACTACCTGCAACCCAATATCCTCATACCAAACAGTAGGTTGCAACAAAGTTAAGTACTAAGTTACTAAGGCCAACGGCTGGCATACCATAGTTCCCAAGAAAGGCCATATGTAGCGCACCCCCAAACTCAAAGCCCATGTACCTCGCTACAGTGATTTTTCAAAGTAACATTCTTCCTCAGTATCTGTAGTATACTTCTAACTTCTTATCAAGGCCTCCAGTGAACAGGGTTCATGGTTTTAGGGTGTTGCGTCTGCAGGATTTTGTTTTCAGCCATCTTTTCTGAGGCCGGTGCATTCTGCAGGGCCGTAAATTTCTAAACCTTAAACTAAACCCCTAAACCCTAAACCCTAATCCCCAAACCTTAAAACGCCGAGGCAACTGCCGCCACAGCCTCTCGGCCATTGCTGTCGGGATCTCGTCCCGGACTGGCCTTGGCATGCGCGGCAGGCGGCTCGCCAGGATTTCCGCCCTTCATAGGAGGCCTATCCCAAAGACTCCATGTACCTTTATAGTAGATACTTAGGTCTTAAATAAAGTACCTATATGGGGACCCCTTTAAGGCCTAAGTATCTACTTTAAAGGTACATGGAGCCTTTGGGTATGAAAGCCCTGAAGCTCTGGTGGGGATGGGGCCTGAGTCTGGGTTTCGGGTTTAGGACTTTTTGTATTTAAGGTTTCGGCTTTAGGGTTTAGGGCTTATAGTATTTGGGGCTTAGTGCTTAGGGTTATAGTAAACCCTAAACCCTAAACCCTAAACCCTAAACCCTAAACCCTATTTGGGTTTAGGAACAGCCAAAGTCGGGATAGTACTGGTAGGTGGCGCTGGAAGGGGTGGGGGATTGGCAAGTCGAACAGGTTTTCGCGGTTTTCGATGCAGGGGTTTAGGGTTTAGGGTTTAGGGTTTAGGGTTTAAGAACTATGGACTGCCTACTGTCAGAAGCTGTTGACTTTGCATAGGTTCTGGATTGTTTGTGGTGATTGCATGTCTCCTGCAAAATTTGTTCATGCTACTAGTAAAGTTTTGTTGTGGAATGCCCTATATCAACGCTAAGCCCGAAGTCCCTAAATCCATAACATAACCCCCGGACCTGTGCAGGCGGAATGCATCATGATCTGCCAGCCCATTGTTGGCTGGTGAATAGGAACAAAGAGCTCGCATCCTATACTTGAGGTACCCAGAGACTCCCAAACCACCCTAGCTAAGACGCTTCCTTCGAATCACATCCTGGTTCCTAGAACTCAAATGGACATTCCTTAAGTAGGCGTTTTCTGAGTCTCTGTCCATGAGTATGAGGCTCGGTTAGGAGATGTGCATCATCCGCTAGGCGAGTGGAACATTTTGCAAAGGTCGCACTTTTGTGAAGCAGGAAAGATAGCCTTTAAAGGGTCCGAAGTAATATGTAAGCTTAGATTATTTCCAATAGTTTTAGTTTTTTTGTTGTTGTTGTTGTGGGGGGGTCCTTATTCTAACTCTAGTTTCATATACCCCAGAACCCTACTCCAGTTATTAAGGCCCCTTCATTAGCAGCCACTAGGGTTTCTATGTTGCAAATCCTTGTTCATCTGGGAAAGTATCCCACATATCAGAACCATTACAGTAATCCTAAAAGGAGCCCTTAAAAGGAAGCCTTAAAAGGAACCCTCAAAGGAGGCCTTATATAAGAGCCCATAACAGTACCTACTGTTGATGGTATAAATCCTGCATTACCTTAAGGACCCTAAACTATGGGACTTATGGTACTTCCTTATTATGAATAGTGCAGGATTTCTATCCTCAGCCGTAGCACCCCCTGGGCCAGCATGCCTTTGAACAGCAACCCTAGGCGCGAGGGATTCAAGATTGCGGAGCAAACCCAAAACCTAAAGCAATGCTGTCAGAAACTCCCAGGACCCCCTAATTACGGAGTAGAGCCGTCAATAGACGCTAAGCCGTACTAGGAGCCCTGATAAGATGTAGGCTATGTTCCATACGGGGTTTTGGAGTCTCGGGGCTCATGCGAAGCTAGATTTCCCTACAACTCTAATCCCTGAAACTATGAGAAGCCGAACACCCTACCCTCAGGACAACATGACCCTTAAAAGTAGGGGTCCTACACCCTTATACTATGAATCCCTATATGGTATATGAACCTTAAACCCTTTCAGGGTTCATTTCGTCCTTAAGGTTATAGTCCAAGCCGACTCTGCAGAACCCAGAGCTCGAACCCCAGCTTCAGGATTGAAGACACCAAGAGTCGGAATATGGATTTAGTCGAAACATTTGGTAGTACTGTGCCGAACTACGGTTCCTTGATAGAACTATGGTATGGACATGTATAAACATAGAATCCCTCTAAAAACCAAATGCCACCCACTTGATTCAGCCTTCCATCCAAGATTCACCACGGACAAGCAGATCCTAAGCCTAACTTAGTTAACCTGCCAAAACCCTGCTTGTTTGCAGGGTCCCTATAGATTCAGTATGAAGGGCTTACAATAGAACTCTAACTCCTAAAGGAGACGGTAGCTTACCCTAAGGCTCCATGTGCCCAAATAGTAGATACTTAGGCCTTAAAGTGCCTATATATAGACTCCTTTAAGGCCAAAGTATAGACTATTTGGGTACATGGAGCCTTTCGTTTAATGCACGGTTAAGCCTCGCGCTCGAGGCACCGCATGCCGGCGTTTTGCCAGGCGTGTTGTACGCAGAGCTCTGCCTGAGGCCGCTTCCCGCCCTGGTTTAGAGAGTTTGTGGGGTTAGGGTTTAGGGGGAGCGTTGTTATGACGAGGTTTCTTTGCTTATGTCTTTCGAGAAGATTCGAGATCAGTTTACAGCTTTTTCCTTGCGAAGATTTGCTAAGTCTTGTTTACAGGGGTTATTTGATAGAGCTGATAGAGTTGTGAATGTCATGCTTACGGAATTAAGTTCCCAGCACTCATGCCGCACGAAAAACACCTCAGGGACTCTACTTGGAAGTGTCGTGCTTAGTGAAGGAGTTGACCACAAACACTAAGCCCTAAACCCCTAAACCCCTAAACCCCTAAACCCTAAACCCTAAACCCTAAACCCTAAACCCTAAACCAAACCCTAAATCCCTAAACCCTAAACCCTAAACCCTAAACCCTAAACCCTAAACCCTAAACCAAACCCGAAACCCTAANNNNCTAAGCCCTAAACCCTAAACCGACTCTCTGCATGCTTCAACCATGTCAGGTCAAGCTTAACACTACGCGTCCGGACCTTTGGGCGCCCAGGCTGCAGAATGTGAGAAAAGTTTGAGGTTTAGGGTTTAGGGTTTAGGTTTTAGTTTTATAGGCTTTAGGGTTTAGGGTTTAGGTTTCGGCATGCTGGCTTTGACCGTTTCGGTTCAAGGGTCCGGGGTTTACAGTTTGCGGCCGGCGATTTACGAGTGTGAGGCCTGCGGCTTAGGGTTGGAAGAGAGCCTCTAACCCTCTCAATGCCTCGGGTGGTGGGATCTTTACACACTATTTTGTATACTACAACCTAAACCCCGACTTAAACCCTAAACCCTAAAGCCCAAGCCCTATCATCCCTCAAAGGACCCCTACAGCAAGGTCCTTTATAGGACACAGACCATTGCGCGCACCAAGGTTCTCGGTCTCACCAAAACCAACGAGACCCTCACCAAAACCATGCTCGACTCACCAAGAACCCCGGGAACACCACCAAAATCCTGCATGCACACACACCAAGACGAACACACACTTCACCAAAGCAACGCCCTTCCTCAGCCTCAGCCATGTCAGTGGCCAACCTTCAGCAAAGCAGCTTTCGGCTCACCAAAAAGGCCGCGAGGCTTCGGCAAAACAGGCCTGCAGGCCTCGCCAAAACAGCACAAAGCTACGCAGCAAAAAGCTTCACTCAGGAAGAACGAAGCAGCTCTTGGACTAAGCTCGAGCCATGGCGACTGCCGAGCCGACCCCTGCCGAGCAGCGCGCTCAGCGCCGAAAGGCAGCCAGGCTGGACCGGCGGAGCTGGACTTGGCGACTCGGTGTGGGATGACCGGCTTCCTTTTGAGCAAATTTTGCCGGAACGATGTCCGCTGGCTAGGCATTGGCGACAGGTTATGCGCCTCCGTCTCCAAAGAGATAAGAACGCGCGGCGTATCCCTGCAGAAGACGTGGATGCGTGCTTACCTGAGTTCCTCAAGGAGAGGACTCGCGAGGAGCATAGGTGGCCAGCTGAGGTGAGAATCCTATGCATTCACCCTGCCCTGCAGCCGAAGGCCCGAAATCTCCCTAGACCCTAAACCCCTAAGCCCCTATATACCCTAAACCCCGTAACCCCTAAACCCTGCACCCTAAACCCTAAACCCTAAACCCTAAACCCCTAAACCCTACACCCTACCCCTAACCCTGACCCGCCCATCTAGTTTATACTTCGGCCTTCAAGGCATTCCTGCATTTGGGTACTTTGAGGCCTACAGGTATATATACTATATAGCTACATGGAGCTTCAGGGGTAGGCCTTCAGGGAAAAGAGTTTGGGGATGTTTGGGGCCTAGGGTTTAGCGCTTAAAATTTAGGGCTTGGGGTTTAGGGTTTAGGGCTTAGGGTTTAGGGCTTAAGGTTTAAGGCTTACGGTTTAGGGCTTTGGGTTTAGGGCTTAAGGTTTAGGGCTTAAGGTTTAGGGCTTACGGTTTAGGGTTTGGGGTGTAGGGCTTTGGGTTGAGGGCTTTGGGTTTAGGGCTTAGGGTTTAGGGTTTGGGGCTTAGGATTTTGGAGCAGATCCTCAAGCCCTTAATTCATAAGCCCTGAGGTTAGGGTTTAGGGTCTAGACCCCCAAACCCGAAAGCTTAAACCTCAAACCGCTGACCTTAAACCCCAAGCCATAAACCCATAAACCCTTCCCGCAAGGGTCCAGAGGACCCAATAATTAGGTACTGGGTTTGGGATCCTACTTATGTAGATTACTATTTTGGAGAGTATATGACAATTAGGTACTTGGACCCTTAGGCCCCCTAAACCCTGAACCCTAAACCCTAAACCATTCAACTGATAAACCCATAAAAAGCCCAGGACGGATCGGTGATGGTCCTTTTCCTTCGATCACAAGATGGCAAAGCGCCTTGGACGCCACCTTCGTTAAGGGTTTTGTTGTTGACGGTTTGGGGCTTTAGGGTTTAGGGTGTAGGCATGTTTTGCTGGATTTGGCTGTGCATAATGATATTCATGTGTTGTTGATATGAATGTCCGGGTTTCTAGGGCTTGATAGTGTTCTACAGATCGTCTGGTGGCATCACAGGCTGTTGGTGGGGCGGGCTGGTGGCAGCCCTAAACCCCAAACCCTAAACCCCCCTAAACCTTAAACCCTAAATCGTCTCGGAAATAAGGAAGAAGGAGGGTCAGGGTTCAGAGCTTGAGGTGCAGGCCATAAGACTAACCCTAGGTGTTCGGGTGTAGGGTTTGGGGTTTAGGGTTTTTGGGTTTAGGGTTGTGGGGTTTCGGGTGTAGGGTTTAGTAGCGCATAGACCCGAAGACCCTAAGCCCTGAAGCCTAAGCCCTAGCCCAGAGGGTCCATACATACTAGATATTTATGGGATTAGGTCCCGAAAGACCATCCTAATAATGGTTTTGGGGGACTTCATGCCATAAAGCAGTATACCTAAACCCTGAATTGAAAAGAAATCCTAAACCCTCAAAAAGTAACCCTATTTCTATAACGTTAGTATATGTGAACCCTCTTGGTAAGGGTAAGTTTGAGGTGTAGCATGTAAGGATTGCCACGATTGCGGCTCAACCTTCATCCCTCAATCCCTGTCGCCTACAGCTCTGTTTAGGATTTAGGGGTTAGGACGCCCCACAACAAACCCTAAACCCTAAACAATACCCTAAGGGTCCATTTACCCAAATAGTATGTACTTTGGCCTTAATTAAAGTAGTCCCTATATAGGTACTTTGGGCGACAATCTATCTACTATTTGGGTTCATGGACCCTAAACCCTAAACCCTGAACACTAAACCCTGAACCCTGAACTTTGAACCCTAAGCCCTAAAACCCTAAACCCAACATCGGACTCCAGGGTTCGGGGTGTCGGAGACACCGTAGGGGTTGGAGCAATGTGCAGGTTCCGCGTCAAGCACAAGCACGACCCCGGAGAGCCCAAAAACCCTTAATGAAGGAATATACCCCTTAATTACTTAAGGAATGTACGTACCTCAGATTATTGGGGCCTTAACATATTGATGTAAGATATATTCCTTAATTCAGGGGTATTGGGCTCTCCGGGACTATGATATTCGGAGACCAAGCGGCTCCTGCCGCAGTATACGACTGTTGCTGCGCAGGCCCTCCGGGCCCGATGCAAAAAAGTTGCAGGCGCGTTGGACCATGCCGCTGCAGTCGCAGAAATGCTCTTCCCGGCAGCCGAACGCCAGGCTTCGCGTCGCAGCTACCAGCGCTACCTCCGAGATACAGAAGCGTCCATGCAAATCTACGAGGGCAGGCGCCGTAAAGTTATGCGATACTGCACCCCGCCCTTACCAAAGAGAACAGTTCCTATTTTGGCACTTCGCTCGCCCTCAATCTCACTCTGTGGTCAATGTCACTGACTAGGCCGAAAGCCACTCTAAATCCTGATATTATGTTAGACCCTAAGTTCTGAGTGTTTGTAATCTGTTTATCCACTGAGCCATTAACCCTACACCCTGATGTTAAGGGAAAATATGCACCAACACCGAAGCCCCTCTATGAATTGTGTCAACCCTATCCCCTAAACCATAATATACACAAAACACAAGCCCCTCTATTCTTCGTGTTTGGCAACTGAGGCACAGCTTGGAAGGATAGGGACCTACTTGGACAAAGTGCCACTCGACCGGAGACGGGTTAGGGTTTAGGGTTTAGGGTTCCAATGGGTTACGGATAGTAGTTCTGTAGGCTACGTAGTCTTTGGCAGAGTATATGATTTTTGGGCGCTTGGACCCTAGGGTAAGCCTTAAACTCCCAAGAGGGTCCATACGTACTAGTATGGAATTACGTCTCCAAAACCATAGTAAGGATGGACCTGAGTCCAGAATGCTAAAGGTGCAGGGCTCAGGGTTTACGGATGAGGTCTCCAAAGATCGGCGGAACTTAGTTTTCCCTAAGGGTCCATGTACCCAAATAGTATGTACTTTGGCTTTAATGTAGTCCCTATATAGGTACTTTTTATGGCCAATGTTCTACTATTTCAGTACATGGACCCTTAGGGTTTAGCATGTCTGGCCAGGGTTCCGGGTTAGGGTCTTCAGTGTTGAGTATGCAATTAGGGCTTAGCCTGGGATCAACTCGTTTACAAGTCCCGTGATAGCCCAGGTCCTCGGACCTAAACCCTAAACTTGCCCTAAACCCTAACCCTAAACCCCAAAACCTAAAACCCCAAACCCTAAAACCCTAACCCGTTTGGGGGTTCAGGGTTTTCAGTTGAGAAGCATCCTGCAGCGCCGATTGCTGATCCTCAAAACCCTAAGCCGCACGTCCGGCTGAACCTGCATAACCACCTTAGTAACTAGAACATGATTTTGGGCTCTTCTAAAAATAGTATTGTTGTAAAATGGAACCCTAAGGAGTACTGTGGGTAATTGTTTAGGCTTCTGTGTTAATTCGTGGACACTCACCGTCAGGTTTAGGGGTTTGGCTGGGGTGGTAATGGTGGCCAAAGCGTCTGGCTTTTGGGTCGTTTGGATATTCAGGGTATAATTCTTGGTTGCACAGATGTGCCCTTAGGACCTGAGGTGAAGCTGGTCAATGCAGTTTGCAATCCTTGTGACATGTTCCTGCGCTCACAAACTGAGTGTTCGAAATGGGGTAATGGAACCTTTAAAGGAACCCTCACAGAGCCTGTAAAGGACCCTTTACATGAATCCTCAAAACCCCCTCAGAGACCCTAAACCCCTAAACCCTGTACCCTAAACCCCTAAATCCTAACCCCTAAACCCTAAACCCCTAAAGCCCTAAACCCCAAACCTGTAAAGGACGCTTTACGTGACTATTGAAAAAGCTTTCGATGAGCCCTTCAAGGACCTCCTAGAAGCAGCACGTAAAGGACCTCCAACCCTGCAGCCCTAAACCCTGAGCCTTAGGAGCTGCAGCCCTAAACCCTGAACCCTGGACCCTAAACCCTGAAACCCTAAACCCTGAACCCTGAACCTTGAAACCCCTGAAACCTGGAAACCTAAACCCTAAACCCTGAAACCCTAAACCCTGAAACCTGAAACCCTAAACCCTGAACCCTGAAACCCTAAACCCTGGACCCTAAACCCTGAAAGCCTGAAACCCCTGAAACCTTGAAACCCTAAACCCTGGACCCTAAACCCTAAACCCTGAAACCTGAAACCCTAAACCCTGGACCCTAAACCCTGAAAGCCTGAAACCCCTGAAACCTTGAAACCCTATACCCTGAAACCTGAAACCCTAAACCCTAAACCCTGAACCCTGAACCCTGAACCCTAAACCCTGAAACCCTGAAACCCTGAAGAGCCCTCGATCCGATATCCTAACCCCACTCTCGATCCCAGACCTTTAGGGCTTTGGGTTTTGTGGTTTAGGGTTTAGGGTTTAGGGTTTAGGGTTTAGGGTTTAGGGTTTAGGCCCTTCAACCTTCAAGGTCAACTTCAGGGAAGCTGCAGAAGCTCATCGATGACACAGGCTGGCAGTGCGGTTTAGGGTTTAGGGTTTGGGGTTTAGGGCTGGCAGAAATGGTTTAGGGCTCTTCGGCGTAGGGCATCCGTTAAGGGTTCAGAAGCGGGCTACTGTTGATGATATAAATCCTGCATTCCCTTAAGGACCCTAAACTATGGGAGTTATAGGATATTCCTTATCATGGGTAATGCAGGACTTATATCATCAGCCGTATTATTTCGTCCTCCAATGCCCAACCTTTGAACCTTTTGGGCTCATGTACTTTGGTAAAAATCGGGAAGTTTGACCTTTTCATTCTCCGGCTTGTCGGGGAAGTGAGACTATACGGGCTGTTTATATGTGCAGAGTTTTGAGGGTTAGGGCCAGGGCGGTTAGGGTTTACGGTCTTCGGGATTTAGGGTTTAGTTTAGGGTTTCATTCATTGTTTTGCCTGGCTATTGGGATGTTGCCTAATTGTCCTACATGGGCCTGCGTATACATATGTACAAGTATATAAACTACTTCCAACCCCAGACAACGTGAAACCAAATTTTCCGGTAACCATGTACTACAAGTTTAGGGTCTAGGGTTTTGCTTAAACCCTAAACCCTAAACCCCGAAACCCGTAGACCCGAAACCCTAAACCCGTAAACCCTAAACCAGGCGAGTAGAATTTCGTGCAGCGGCTTCCATTCGGCTCCGGCTTCAAGGTTCGAGAATGCGGCTTTGGGTTTAAGGGTTTGGGTTTAGGATTTAAGGGTTTAGGGTTTAGGGTTTAAGGGTTTAGGGGTTTAGGGTTTTAGCTTTAGGGGCTTAGTTAACTTAGGGTTCTAGGATTTAGGGGTTTAGGGTTTAGGGTTTAGGGTTCGAGAATGCTGAGGAGCTGATGGTAATCAGCTTCCACAAGGTGTCCTAAGTAATTGTGGTTATGGGGGACACTTTCCCAAACTATGGCAATGATTCCGAATACACATATATATATATACACACATCCATATCTTTATTTTTGTATTCACTGAAGTGTTTATATACATATCTATGTGTATGTATATAGATATATATATAGAGAGAGAGAGAGAGAGACCCTACATTCTACTCTATAGGTACGTTGGGCCCTTTGGCTCCTGCATGGCTTTGGGGCTTAGGGTTTCGGAGCAGAGGTTTGCTGGCTGTCATGCGATGTAGGTTTTAGGTTTAGGGTTCAGGGTTTAGGGCCAGCTTAGGGTTTAGGGTTCAGGGTTTAGGGCCGGCTTAGGGTTTAGGGTTCAGGGTTTAGGGTTTAGGGTTTATGTGAGATGTAGTGTTTAGGGCTTTGGGCCTAGAGTTTAGGGTTTATGTAAGATGTAGGGTGTAGGGTTTAGGGTGGCGAACCCATGTCAGGATTTACGGCATCACCTGCCACAGTGGGACGCTCAGACTTCTTTCGAGTTAAGCTTTTGGTACCAAGATCCCCTTGCATAAGCCTGAAGTGCATGTATCATATAGATCGACAATCCTGTTTCTTTCGTCGAAACTCTTACGAGCCGCCCCAAAAAACAGATCCCTTTCGTTGTACGGAGCTTCAGCCGCAAAGCAGTGACCCTAAACCCTAAACCCTAAACCCTAAAACCCTAAACCCTAAACCCTGAACCCTAAACCCTAAGACCCTAAACCCTAAACCCTGTACATCTTATTTCGAATTTGGGGGGGGCGAAGCTCCTAGAAGCCCTCATGCGGCAGCTTCGAGTTGCTGCCAGTTCCTTAAGAGTACGAAATGCTGATGAAACGAGGTTTAGGGTTTAGGGTTTAGGGTTCAGGGAAAACAGTAGAAGTTTAGCATGAAAGTTCGGTCTGAGAGCAACTGATCTGAAGAAGGCCGGAACCATAGGCGCCGCAGAAACGATGCACCCATAGGATTAGAAGTAGTGCTGAGCCCCTGAACCCCGAAGGAAACCCTAAAGCGATAGTGACTAGCTTTTGAAGCAGCAGTGATGCTTCGGTCAGGATGCTCTACAGAGAAGGAAGATGAAAAGCTGACTTCACAGTGAGTTGGCAGAAACACGAGAGCCCTTTTGCTGCTTTAACCCTTTACTCCAAGATATACCCTAGCGTAGACCAGAATTTCCGCCTTATGTAGTCCACGGGTATATTCCGAAATGACCGGGTTTAGGGTCAACCGGCCGGGTCAACCCTATACGCCCTAAACCCTAAACCCTAAACACTTAAATCCCTAAACCCTAAACCCTAAACCCCATAGGGCTCTCTTGGAGCCTTCCATGAGCTTGTTTGCTGAGTCTGAGCTCCTGGAGGTCTCCGACAAAGGCCGGGTTCAGGGTTCAGGGATTCGTGTTTGGGGATTAAGGTTTAGGGTTTAGGGTTTAGGGATTTGCGTTTAGGGACTAAAGGTTTAGGGTTTAGGGTTGAGGGATTTGCGTTCAGGGATTACGGTTGAAAGGTTTGGGGGGTGAACTAGGGCTTATGGCATTGGGATTAGGATTTGGGGTTTGGGGATCAGGGTTAAGGGTGTGTTTCGTCTTTCGGTTTCAGGGTTTTACAGGTGCTACAGGATCAGGAGGGGGGTTTAGGTTTAGGGTTTAGGGTAGGTTTGCGTGTTACTATCTGCGTACTTCGTCAACCTAAACCCTAAACCCTAAACCCCTAAACCCTAAACCCTAAACCCTAAACCCTAAACCACAGTACGTAGGACAAAGAGTCCATGGATCCTCAGGGTTCACCCCTAAGCAACGTAGCCCTGACCCACGAAAGGGACTCGCTTGAACGATCATAGCACTTCGCAGCCAGGGTATGTAGGGTGATTCCCGCTGATGCCCTAAACCCTAAACCCTAGACCCTAAACCCTCAACCCTAAACCCTAAACCCTAAACCCTAGACCCTAAACCCTAAACCCTCAACCCTCAACCCTAGACCCTAAACCCTAAACCTTCTCATGACCATGATCCTTCAAGAAACCCACGGTTTAGGGTTTAGGGTTTAGGGTCACAAGAAAGCCTGCATCCTGCACCCGAACCTATGAACCTTTCTACCCTTCGACTCCACTCGCAGAAAAAGTTACAGATGTGTATAGAGAGAGGGTTTAGGGGGTTTAGGGTTTAGGGTTTAGGGTATATATATATATATATGCATCTATATACATATAAAAAAATACATCGGTCCAAAGCATGGTAGTCCGACTTAGGATACTCCGAAAACCTACTGGCCAAGCCACATGATCCGACACCATAAACATCCAACGCCCGAACCTTCAACTAGCTAATTGCTAAATTTCTCATATCCCAAGAAGGTCCATATATACTACTATTATGGAACTAGGTCCCCCAATACCATTACAACTAGCACTGTTGGGGGCCTAATTTCATAGTGGTAGTGCATATGGACCCTCTGGGATTGTAGTTCGCATCCCTCCATGAAGCTTATTGCTACTTACAACTCGGCTAAAACTCTGAGCCCTGACAAAAACAAAAGTAAAACCGATAAATACGGTTTAGGGTCTATAGGGTTCAGGGTTTAGGGGCACAATGTGGCCCCAAGAAATTGCCGGCAGTTCTTCAGCCAGGCCTCCAACGGGTTCTTCTGGTAGGTCTTGGCGCGAAAGATGCCGAAGACTGGACCCAGGCCTTCACTTAGGGGTACTTACAAATAATTTTTAATCTTTGGCTACTATAATCCCTAAGAAGCAGCTAAAATTATAATTTTTGCTAGGGGTCTAAGTTCAGTATAGTTCATACAGGACCCCCCTTTCCGGAAGTCACCAGATTCCAGATGGGTGGTTGTCAAAATTATGGTCCCTTTTGGGGTACCCTAAATAATAGGTGCCGTATTATAATAAGGACCCAAAAAGGGACCATCATTTTGACAACCACCCAGATACAAACTACTACAAAACACACAAACATCCCAAAAACGTTGGTTAAGCTCAGTCAGCTCATCTCTTGATGGAAGCATAGTATGCGCATGCGTTTGAATATGTATAGGTATATGTGTTTATGTGCGTACTCATGTATGTATGTTTGTATGTATGTATGCATGTATTTATGTATGTATGTGTGTAGGTAGGGAAGGAGGTAGGTGGTAGGCAGGAAGGGAGGGAGGGAGGGAGGGAGGTAGGTAGGTAGGTAGGTAGGTAGTCAGGTGTGTATGTATGTATGCATCTTCAACCTTTATACTGGTTCATGTGGGTTGAGACGTACATGCATACATGCGTGCATGCATACGCACATACATACTCGCACACATGCGTATACGTATGCATACATATAATACGTACATACATGCATACATACATACATACATACAGACGGACAGA
>CAJNDV010037078.1:0-16520 GCA_905221635.1 Symbiodinium sp. CCMP2456 | reverse complement strand
AAAAAACTAAACCCTAAACCCAGCCATTAAAACACCCCAGCCGGCCCTGCTCAGGATCTATTTGATTTACCTGATGCGGGTGAAGCCGCCGATTTCCCAGACTTACGAGAGGCCTGCTCGCTCTCTACGGTATTGTAGTATACCATGGTAATATAGTAGATTATGTATTAAAGCATATATTTTCGTATATATATATATATATATACACATACACATACATATACACTATATATATATATACACTATATATACACAATATATATATATATATATGTATGTATGTATGTATGTATGTATGTATGTATGTATATATATATATATATGTATATATATTTATTTATTCATGAGCGTGTATATATCATATATGTGTATATATATATATACATATTGTAGTGTTATATACTCTGATTCTGTACATTGCCAGCTACATCGTTTCTGCACAGCTGGCAAAGTTCAGGATATTCAAAAAAGAACCCTTCCAGTTAGGGCGTTGAGCTCAAAGGCTTGCGTAGTTTCTCCAAGTAAGCTGGCGGTGCAGTGCAGCCTACAACAAACCCCTACTTCGTACCTAAACCCTAAACCCTTAAACAACTCTAACCCACCCGGCCCAAGTATCGCCAACCGGGTCTGAAGACTGGATCCGCTGAGTCCATACGTCTTCGATCAAGCTCCCCCAAAGCACCGAAGTTATACTTCGAACCACAGACGCCAGCTTTCAAGACCTGTAGCCCTTAAGCGGTACGGAAAGACATGTGGAGGAGTACAGACAAGTTCCAGTATGAGATTTACCTCCTGGGGCCTTGCCTGCTCCTGGGCATCCTGTGCACAGAAGAGTACACCATCCCGGAGGCGTGGTCGTGATCATGTTGCTTCGGTTATTGGGTTTGATGTTGCCAAAGCGAAATGTGTTGGTTCTTGTGGTTCTTTCGTATATAAATTTTGACAGGTTGAAACATTTGCCACAAAAGGGACCGTGAGTCTTGTACCGCGACTAGCCTGTGTATCGTTAGGTTTTCCTGTGTTGTGAACAGAGTTTTTGTCAGAGAAACTTTGTCGCGTTCCTTTGATTGCTCATGATGATGACGATGATGATGACGATGATGATGATGATCATGATGATGATGATCATGATGATGTTGATGTCGATGATGACGATGATGATGATGATGATGATGATTAGTGTTGCAGCTCCCGGTTCAAATTCTTAGCCTACTTATAATCATTATGACTCGCAGTCGATTGCTGCTCTCCTGTCGCTGTTATTGTTGTCCATTGTTTGACCGTTCCAATGTTCATTGTCACTGTCTCTCTACGACGACGCCGACGACGGCAAGTGTTACTGCTGCTGATACTGCTGCTGCTACTTCTTCTGCTGCTAGTACTATTACCACCGCCAGAAATTCGCATAAAAGCACTGCTCCGCTTGCTTGAGGATGTTTGAAAATATTCCAGGGTTTCCACTACTACTGTCACTGCTCTGACTGCTGTTGTTTCTAAGCGCACTTTGTTCGCTTATGTGTGTGGGAACTTGCAACCAAACGAGCAACATTTTGAAGCTCGAAAAGCCAAGGCTTGCATAATTACCTGGTGCACTTTTTATGAGAAACAGACGGTGCATCGGCATCCACGGGACAGGCCAAGTCAGGCATTCATAAGGAGCTCTGCATCTTGATTCATTGATGTCTCAACATGTGTATACCTTATGTCTGGCCATGTTTGTCAGGCTTCCTGTAGGAGTACATGTGAGACCTGAACGCACACACGTGCATCCTTTTCTCCCTCCCAAACCCTAGACCTCAACCCCCAAAGCCCTCAGCGATCCTAGAAACTCCCGTGCCAGATCCTGTGGACCAAACATATTATAGGGGAATTTTTCCCCTATAATATGTTAAACACCCGTGCCAGATCCTGTGAACCAAAAAACCTAAACCCTAGACCCTATAATATGTTAAACTCCCACACAGATCCTGTGGACCACATCGATTTGGTTGGAGTCTGTGGCAATCGTGCCGCAGCTGGTCCTGCTGCAGCAGATGCGGGAGGTCTAGCCGTGTTTGCTATCTTTGCGGTGTTCAAGGGTTAAGGGTTTAGGGTTTAGGGTTTAGGGTCCCGTTTGTTCGGTGATTTTCGTTCATGATGGCTTCGTTTTGCACTTTTGTTTGGGGGGAGGGTTGGCTTGTCATTCAGGGTAGAGGGGTTGTGGGCTCTACACCCAGCATCTTCGTCGTTGTTTCTAAACCTTATGACCCTGTCCTGTTGCAGACGAGCAAAAAGGTTGGCAATACCGGCATCGAAACGAATCCTAAACCGCCCCAAACCCTAAACCCTAAACCCATAGAAACTAGCCCGACACCCCCGAACCCTAAGCCCTAAACCATAGAGACTAACCCTAAACCGCCCCAAACCCTAAACCCTATACCCATAGAAACTAACCCTAAATCGCCCTAAGTCCTAAACCCTGAACCCAGAGAAACCAGGTCGAAACCGCCAAACCCTAAACTCATAGAAACTAACCCTAAATCGCCCTAAGTCCCAATCAAAGTCCTAAACCCTAAACCCATAGAAACTGACTAACCCTAACCCGCCCCAAACCCCGAAACCCATAGAAACTAACCCTAAACCGCCCTAAACCCATAGCAACTTGACATGGGAGTTTCAGAGACGCAGGGAGCCCCCAAAAGAGTATAGATATTCGGATCCTCTATATACGAAGACCCCCCAAACAAGGAACACCCAATGTCCTGGAAGCCCGCATTCTTGGCAGGTTGAAAATCTGACGTCCCAGTTCGTTGCCACCATGGGAGCGTGACCTTCGATATCCTAAACCCTATAAACCCTGCTAATGTAGGGGCCTAAATAATTAGTTACCTGTATTATTTGGGGGGCGTTCTTAGTATAATTGTACTATGAAGGGCCCCGCAAACCCTATTCTAATTCTTAAGGTCCCTACAGTAAGCCGTGAGACAAGGGAGCCCTGACCCTCAACCCCTCTCCCTGAACCCCGAACCCTAATATAGAAGCCTAGATAGTTACCTATACTACATTGAATATTGGGGGGGGTCCTTATTATAGTTCAAATATAGTATATCTCAAAACCCTCTTCTAAGACCCCGACACTGGCTATAAACCCTATAACACCTTTCCGTGAAAGGGGAGATGAGACCTTCGCAGGCTACCGTTCGCAGCCGCTTGAGCTGCTGTCGCCCTAGCTAGACCCTGTGTTGTAGTATCTTCGAGCATTTCGGTTCGCAGCTTCGAAGCTTTCGACGATCCTCGAAAAAAACGGCTTAACCAACGAAAAAGCTTCACATTAAGGGTCTGCGTGGCATTCAACTCTGCTGTGTTTTGTCGGCTCTTCTCTGGGCCCCTACGAAGATCTCAGTCTTTCTGCCCATACGTGGTTCTCTAAATTAATAGGCCTTATGATCATTACCCATACTATTTTGGGGGGGTCCAGATATTATAACTATACTATAAAGGACCCCAACACCCTATTCTAATTATTAAGGCTCCTACATTAGTGTCCCTTTTATTAGCGTGCCGTAGATCCTGATTTAGAGAACTACCCCAATGGTCTTTGGACAAGACTTCCAAGCATCATCCCAAATCCGGAACCACTAGTTTAGGGGTTTAGGGTTTGGGGTATGGGTATAGGGAATATGCTGGGGTTTAGGGTTTAGGGTTTGGATTTTGGGGAGTATACTGGGGTTTGGGGTTTAGGACTTGACCGGGACCCCCGAGCTAGTCGTACCAGATGGTGACTCAAAGCGGGGCAGACAAAGCGTCTTGAAAGCCAGGTACAGGGCCTTCTACATCCTCAACTGGATCTACCGCTACTTTGCCTGGTGCTCAGGGCATGGCAGGGTTTTCCCGAACCTAGAGCCCGCCTTCAATTTGAACACCAGTCCTCATGATGATCATGACCATCATCATCATCATCATCTATAAATAAATGAATATATATATATATACATATGTATATATATATATATATATACACATATATATATATATACATATTATACACATTTGCATTTGTTCATTTAGTATGTGTGTGTGTATATATAAAGTTATTTATTTATTTGTAAATACATTTAGAGTCTACCATATCCCCAAATCCTATTCTAATTATGTCAATACTATTGTTCCTCAGTGTTCCTTATTATAGCTATGTCCAAAATCCTATTCTAATCATTCAGTCCACCGTAATATGCAGACGATCCTGCTTGATGCAAGGTACCGCCTTTCGGGGGTATAAGCGTGCCCTTCCTTTCGAGTTTGGACCGCAAATTGCAGCCCCGTTTGGGAATCAGGGCATACCCATTTAGGTTTACGGTTTGCGGTAGCCCCTTTCGTTGAATCACCTACTTTCGGGTGCCTTCTTTTTGACAAGAAGGTTCTCCTAGGCTCCTGTAGCCAAGAAAACAAGCGCACATCGGATATTCAGAGTGGTTCAGAAGGCGGCTGGCCTCTTTTCGTAAAGGCTCGGTACTATAGAGGCACTTCCCGTGTTGCAACACGTTTTCAAGTTAATTGCCGACCGAGACAGATTTTTATGACCCATAGAACTTGACATGCTCTCTGACCTGCACGCTTTGACGTCGCCAGTTCGAGGATGCATCATGTCAGCATGGGTATTGACTGCTTCAGGCATCAATCGGGAACTAGTATTGCGGCATCGTGGCTCCTAGGGCAGCTGCCAGAAGGAAGCGCTAAACCCGCTGTGTAAGGCTGATGACTACGTCAACTGGGTCGGCTGGGTGGGCGGACTGGTGCAGACTGTCGCTCGTCTGACGTTCCAAATTAGGGGGCTGCTATGTGCATTCATAGTGCCGCCTGCGGTGCTGCAAGGTATGCACAGGTGTACGCACACATGTGCATACCTACATATACCCATGCGTATGTACAAGTATGTATCATCTATATATATATATATGTTTATGTATTTGTTTACTTATTCCTTTATAGATATTTACTTGTATATATATATATGCGCATATACACATCTGTATCTTGTATGATCATGTATGGATGGATGGAGAGAAGAACCAACGCTCAGGATCTAGCAGGCCAGGCTTTTCCTTTGTCCAAACAAGGGATTGGCTTAGGATTTTAAGGTTTCGAGGGGGGTTGTAGGTGCACTTCGACATTTTTCGGAGGTCCCAGGGTTGTTGGAACCTTTGAAGCTTCAGGTCTTTCAGCAGAGGTGCTCAAGGGTCATGGCACAACGCTCTGGGTTGCTGGGGCCGGGTTTGTAGGATGCAGGAAGGATCCGTCCCACTCAACACTGCACAGCTTGACCCAAAACCCCTGCCCCAAGCTTCAATTGACACGATTCGTTGATAGGCCCTAGACCCTAAACCCTAAACCCTAAATCCGAAGACAGGTGCTCTACGCAGACTTCTTCTACTACTATGCCCGAAGTAAGTGGTACGGTGGGAAGTGCGACTCTCAGTTGTCGGGTTTGTTGTGGTGGGTTCGGGTGAAGGGCGTGAGGCTCTAGGGCTCTAGGGTCTAGGGTTCGAGGTGTTTTTAGGTTTAGGGTTTAGAGTTTGAGGATATTTTTTCGGGTTCAGGGTTTAGGGTTTAGAGTTTGAGGATGTTTTTTGAGTTCAGGGTTTAGAGTTTGAGGATGGTTTTAGTTTTAGCGCTTCAGTGTTACGGGTTCAGAGTTTTGGGATTTCGGTGTTTGTATCGTGTTTGGGATCTTTAGCTCACATCATAGTCTGTGGGAAGTGAGGCGCAACTTTTTCGGGTTTAGGGTTTGTTCGGAGGTACCCTGGCTTCTGATTGATGTATCTCCTGAGGCGCTCATGCCACATTGCTTGCATCCTCTTACCTAGCCGTCGCCACTTCCCACGGTGATCCCAATCCTTATCCTAGAATGTGACGGGAAAGCATCGGGACCCACTGCCTGCTGCACCCCTGGCCCACCATCCTACAAGTCTTGCCTCTAAGCCTTGGTCTGCGAGCAAGAGTGTTTCTGGGAATTCCTTTCTACGCGAAGAGCACTCTAATCTAATATACGGGCCTAAATAATAACTACCCATACCACGTTGGGGGATCCTTAAATAATTAATTAGACTATAATTAAAGGACCCCACCACCCTATTCTAATTATGAAGGCCCCCAAACCTAAAACCTTTTAAGGAACCCCCAAAACCCTATTCTAACGATTGTTCCTTAAAGGGTTTAGGGGCCTTACTAACTAGAAGAAGGTTTTTGGGGGTTCCTTTACAGAGTTCCTTAAAAGGGTTCTATAAGGGCTATTATATTCTTTAGGTGTTTTAGTAATTGGAACAGGGTTTCGGGGTCCATTAAATTATCGTATTTTTTATTACAAGGAACCCCCAATGTTACACGAACGCCACGATAAAAGGACAGGTGTGCGACCAGTCATTCTGAAACAAAGGTCCCAGTAAAGACCACTCCACACGTCCCGAACTCGACTCCCTCTATAGCCCCGTGCCGGTAAAACCTGAACCGATAAGGTTTGATGTAGACCGTAGACCCCACCCCTTTCTTGAGAATTCGAAGAATTCGAATCCTGAGATGTCCAGGCCCTGAAAGAGAGGGGATGTATAAATAGGGTATGGATCTACATCAGGGCTCCTCTCTTCGATCCCGACGTCCCCAAAACCCTAAACCCTAAACCCTAACTGCCGAAAAGGTTGGTTTTGCCTGTGGCTACGTGAGCTCAGCTCTGCGCGTCGAAGCGACGCCAGTTCACATTTCTCGCACGGGCCGGCCGCATCTCGCCACCTTAGCCTTGAGCCATCAAGCCTAGACCCTAAAGCCCTAAAGCCCCAAACCCTAAACCCTAAAGCCCCAAAGCCTAAAACCCTAAAGCCCTAAACCCTAAAGCCCCAAACCCTAAACCCTAAACTGCAAAGCAAGGACGCCCACATCGTGGAGCCTTGTAGAGGACTTAAAGATCCAAGCTTCCGGGGCCGGGCGGATAAGGTGCAGGAGTTGGGGTTCAGGGTTTCCGATATGAAGAGAGCGCATGCTCCATGAACTTTGGTTAACCCTTTCTAGACTCGTATGCCAACTGCCACAGTATGAACTTCGGCACCTGCTCTACTCGTCTCAAGTCAACGCCAGTCATGATACCTTCACCTGAGTCACCCACCTCCGCCGTATAAATGCATGAAGCGCATACATACATCCATGCATGCATGCATGCATGCATGCATGCATGCATGCATGCAGGCATACATACATACATACATACATACATACATACATACATATGCGACATACGTAGATGTACATATATATATGTATGTAAAATGTATTCGCTTGTGTACATATATAAGATGTAGTAAGAGACGGGTGTGTGCCTGTGGGTTAGAACGTCAGGGATCGGCTCGAAGCAACACTTGGCTTTCGTGGAGGGTTAAGAGTTTTTGCTTCGGAGTTCAACTGTTTATTGAAACGAGCATATTAAGACGAACTGCGGCTCGGCTGGACAACCATTGGCAATGTAGACCTTGCATACCTGTTCATGTCTTTCTTATTGAGTTAAGCTTTCTTCCCGGCTGCGCCAGACTGTGTGTACAGGTTGAGTTATGTGCCTTCCCCTGTTCGTTCAAATCCGAATGTCCTAAACCCTCAGCTGGTAATCCGGTAATCATAAGAGAGTAGCGATAGTAATCTCTCTAGAGTCGAGTTGCGGCCGAGAGCCTCCAAAGAACCTGAGTGGCTCGCACGAGCGCTTTGCTTTATTCTGTAAAGGCCTGCTTTGGGGTTTGGGGCTTGGGGCCAGCTTCGGAGTTGGGGTAGGTTTTGGGGTTTAGGGTTTAGGGTGTAGGATTTTAGTGCTTTAGGGTTTTAGGGTTTTAGGGTTTAGGGTTTAGGGCTTTAGGGTTTTAGGGGTTTAGGGTTTAGGGTTTACGGTTTAGGGTTTAGGGTTTACGGTTTAGGGTTTAGGTTTAGGGAGGGCGTAATTCCTCAGCCCGTTCCTGCAAATCGTGTCAGCTGGTTAGCTGTCTGACAACGGAGCTCATGCGTTCCAGGTAAGTTCAGTTGTTCCCCATGCCAAGACTAGAATTACCCGCTAAACCCTAAAACCTAAACCCTAGAGCCTATACCAGCTACGTACACCGAAAGAAGGCCTTTGCGAAGCTTTTCATGCGCAGGCTCTAATCAGGGCCTGCCCCGAGCCACAAGAACGAGGCAGGCAGCAGCAGGTGGCGGTGATCCGAGCTCTGGTGAGAGAGCATCGAGAAGATTCCTGTGTGCAGGGCCGGATTCCCCTCTCAGCTTTGGCCGTCTTTGATACAGAAGAGTGGAATGCTTGCATGACTCAGTGCAGGTATGATCCGTGTTTGTATGAATCGTACCATTAGCAGGCGAGAACTTTGGTATTCAAACTGCATGTCCTTAAGGTGTATTGAAGCGTTTGCTTAACTTAGCACTGCTGTAGGCAGAGAGAATATACCAGTGGCTTCGCTCTGCCACAAAACAAGCGTGGCCATGTTTGCACGTTCTGGGATTCTGGGAGAGTTAGTGAACCTCGCCGTGCGACCTCCAACCCTCAAGCATACGGGCTAAGGGTTTAGGGCGCAGGGTTTGGGTTCAGGGAAGAGCCTAAACAAAGCACCCTGCTGCAGTTGCAGCTAGGTTCCTTTCGGAACCCGTAGTCAGGGCCCTAAGGATCGGATCAAAACCGCATTTCACAAGCTTGAATAATTACACATCCTATTCCTCGGGATTCCCGTCTCTAGTTCCAGTTCCCATTGTCAACACACCAAGACACCATTCAAGCTATTCGGGCCCCCGATAATTTCCAGAGCTTGCTATCTAAGCTGTGGGAGTCTGCCCGAACCTCCCCATCATCTTTTGATTTCGAGCCCATGACTGCAGTAATTTTGAGGTTGGGGATTAGGGTTTAGGTTCTGGGTCGGGTTTGGAGTTGAGCTTAGCGCAAAACCCGAAGACCTTGACAGCCTTTAGACTCTTCAGCCCTCAACTCTGAAACAACCCGACGCGGAGCTTTTGACCGGCATTGCCCTTTAGGGAAGCTTTGCCGGCATCTTGCAAGGAAGACCCAGCTGCAGTTTACTATGAGGGGTCGGAATAATTCTGCTATAGTCCTGGAAAGAGGTAAGATTGGGGCCTAAATTGTTATGTTCTTTGGGGGGTTTCTTCTTATAACTATACTATAAAGGGCCCCAAAAGCCCAATTCTAATTGTTTAGGCCCCTACACTATGCTTCAGTACAGTCGAAAATCAGATTCCAGGTTTAGGTTAAGGGTTACGGTCCCCGATCATGGTCCTGGCGTGGTTGTATCGATGTTGGGTTCTCAGCCTGGTCGAGGGTTTTGGGGTTTTAGTTTTGGTGTGGATGCTTGAGGGTCTGGGGGTTGAGTCTTTTGAGTAGAAGGTTTGGCAGGTTGAACATCTTGCACTTCTGGCCTTCAGGAGACCAAGCCGCTAAACCCTAAAACCCCAGAGCCCTCAAGCTCTATGGCCCCATTAAGGTGCACCAACCCTAAACCCTAAACCCTAAAACCTAAACAATAAAACCTAAGCTGTGGAATCCTCGGGGCTTCACCCGAGACTTAGCCTCCAAACCTTTTGCTTCCCAACTCCTGCCCTACCCCCGTCAGAAAATCCCTAAAGCCTATACCTGTGGTCTCCATTGTAGTTCCTTTGTGGGGTTTCCTTGTAGGATTCGAACTCTAAAGTTACTTTAACCAACACCAGGACCACAATGGAGACTATCGGTAAACCCTAAACCCCCAAAAAATAAGGGAGAAACGCATATAAGCAGCCCTGCACCTACATATAAAGCAGCCCTACACTTGTTGGCTGCGTGCTTCCGCCACAGCGCATGCCCTGGCGACGGCTGGTCGTGTCCAAGCGGCTGGCGAGGCTCCATGGCACTCCGCTTTCTTTCCGGAAAGTTGTTTTAAGGCGGGTGAATATAGGGGCCTAAAAAATAACGAAGACTATTTTGGGGGTTCCCTTTAATAATTGTAGAAAGACAAACCCTAAATCCTAAACCCAAACCCCCTGTTATAATTGTAGTATAGTATACCCCAAAACCCCGTATCATTCACAAGCTTAGAGCTTAACGGCACCTGTCACCCTGCTTCTCTTTGCTCGCCCCTTCGTTCAGTACGCTGCACCCCAAAACCCCTTTCTAATTGTGCCCCTATACTACTTGGAGGTTTATGGGTAGTTGTAAGTGGGGTTATAAGTCCCCCAATATGGGTTAGAATTATAGTTACCCTACTTATAACCCTAGTTATAGCTACCCATGGACCTCCAAGTAGTCTGAGTTGAGAAGCTTCAGGTTTCCGTGGCCGCATAAAGGAGAGTGATTCGAGAGCTTGTGCAGTTTTGGGGGTTTGGGCTGGGGGTTTAGGGTTTAGGGGTTTAGGGTTTAGGGGTTTGGGCTTGGGGTTTAGGGTCTGGGGGTTTAGGGTTTAGGGGTTCAGGGTTTAGGAGTTCTCACTTCCTTCATGTCTGAGCCATTCCGACAATGCATCACCGAACCCTACTCAGCCACCAACGCCTCCGTAGATCCGCCAGATCTTCCTGATGAAGCCTTAAATCCTAAACTCCAATTATGCCTAATCAGGCTAATCCCTAAACCCTGAGATCTAAAATTAAAACCGAAGCCCTAAACCCTGAATCCTGTGATATAACACCTCTAGACCCTGAATCCTCTTAACACCGCCAGAATTTCCTGGAGGCCACAGCTACCTCAAACACACAGTCGGGTATCTTTGTGCATGGCCCTGTCTCCAAGAAGGCTGCTTTTTGGTCTAGCGCTCCAGTTACGTAAATAGCGGGCTACCAGGTTTCATATAGTATGGCATGGTTAGTAACCTAGCGTGTGTCTTTTAAAATGGAGCCACCGGCTTCGGTAAGCCTCGCTTTCGGCACCTGGTCGTTGGCGCTGCATCCCGGATCAAAAGGGAAGGGGTTGAAGTAGAGTGAGGCTCTGCAAGGCTCGGTGCTGCCGGCAGGGTGGGAGCCTAAACGCCATGACAACGATGCGTGGCGGTATGGATTCGGTGGGAGATAAGAATCACGTGATCGGGAGCGTCTGCCGGAACCACCGCAAGGGATTCGGCGACATCAACGACATCACCAGGCAAGCCAAGTGCATGAACAGGGATATAGAGAGGCGGGATGTCGAGAAGTTCCTAGGAGCCCATAGTAGTGCTGCACTGGAGCGGAAGAGCCAAACAGAGGCGAGGTCGCATGAAAGCGATTTCATCCGACGGAGCCGTCCAAAGCTTACTGCTGAAGATGATATCGTAAGGGAAAGGCGACGGAACACTGGTGCTCCCGCCTACCGCTTGTTCAATCGCACTGAGCCTGAGTGTCGAGAAGTAGAGTGGGCTCGCCCTCCCTTTGCACATCCCTGCCGTGCAACATGTGATGAGTACAACAGGAAGGAGATCATGATGTCAGCCTTGCATCTCGAGCGATCGAACTCCCTGCGCCCGCAGAGTGCGGGCGCTAAGTCCATGCCCAAGAGCCAGGAGCCCAAGGAGCTCAAGCCAGAGACCAAACGCCGTCCTGCCAGCGCGGCGGCCTCCCGGAGCTCCTCCAAGTCGGCCTCCGGCTCGGGCCTCAGCAAACTTACGCCCGCCCTCCGCTTGGAGGTGCAGAAGGTCGTGGCGTCTCAAGTGGAAAAGATCGTGCAGCCATTGAAAGAGCAGCTGGAGAAGGAGCGACTGACCAGGCAACGCCTAGCTTTGTCTCTAAGTAGCCTGTAGGAGAACGGAAGGACCTGAGCCAAGAAGACCGGGAAACATGTTGATGTTATTTATGGATTCTTTGCTGCTCGTCGATGCTTG
The DNA here is from genome assembly GCA_905221635.1 of Symbiodinium sp. CCMP2456. NCBI lineage: Eukaryota > Dinophyceae > Suessiales > Symbiodiniaceae > Symbiodinium > Symbiodinium sp. CCMP2456. Next base: position 4,698 of record CAJNDV010037078.1, on the reverse strand, counting down.
CGCAGTAGTATTCATAGCCGCGCTTTAACTTCTTTTCTACAGTAGCACACACACACACACATATTCTCTCTCTCTCTCACCATTGCATGCATAGGTTCATTATCATTATTATAATATGCAAGTAAGTGTATACCCTAAATCCTAAACCCTATATTACCTACGGCTTCAGGACCGCCATGTTGTCCCCGTGGGGATCCGATAACTTTTGAGCCCCCGCCTTGACTTTCAATCGCCTGCTCTCTGAGATGCCAAAGGCATCAGAGTAAGCATGGCAGAGATATCGGGTTTAGGCGAACGGGTATAGGATTTAGGATTTTCGGGTTTAGGGTTGAGGGTTGAGGATTGGGATTATTCAGGCATGGCTACCGACCTTAACCGAAGTTCTAGGCCATAAAGTACGAAGCCAGGCGGAGGGACGACTTCGGTTTTGCAACGCACCCCTCAAGTGGGATCTGCCACTTTGCACAACAACCTGTCAACACGACGGAGCTAAGACAACGTGAAGTTTCAGCTTGTGAAGGCTTCGAAAAACAGAACAATGCGTGATACTCTTTTCGCAGGAGGCTTATCTGTATGAATCCTGATTATACATATACTGCTTTATACCTCTATATCGTGTTATAGTTTTTAAGACCCCTGTACTAAGCCCGTAACCTTAACCCACAACAGCTTAAAGTTTGCAGACACCAGAGTCATCCATCTTGTTGACAGTTGCGCTTAGGGGATGTTGCGTTCTGCTTGTTTACTATAGGGGCCTTAGTAATTAGAATGTAGGGTTTGGGCTATACTATTGGACTTGAGTGGCCCCTATGTTATGAGGGGAAGGGGGCTGAGGGGGTGTGGAGGGTTTAGGGCTTTGGGTTCGGGAAGGAGGATTCTTGGATGTAGGGCTGTTTTGGGTTGAATTCAAAACCATGTAAAAAAGAAACGCCATAACTAAAAAGAGACCCAAACCTCAACCCTAAAGCCCTAAAACCTAAACCCGACACCCAAAACCTGAACCCTAAACAAAGGTCACGATTTAGTTATTTTTGCAGGTTCAGCTTCTCAGGCTTGTCTTGGGGGTGTCCTCTCTGGTGGCTTGTCTCATCCCTAAACCCTAAACCGTAACCCCTAAACACTAAACCCTGCATAAGGTATAGGGGCAGTTCTCTAAATTAAGGTCCTTTTTTGGGTCCCCAATATAGTACGGCACCCTTATAAAAAGGACCCCCAAAAGGACCCTAATTTAGAAAACTACCCATAGACTAGAAGTTCAACCTTTTGAGGTTGAGAGTTGTCGGACCTAGAGCCACTTTGAACGCAAACAACGAAACCTGCGAACTGAATCCTGAGCCGGATACCCTTATCCCTCAAAGTCGATATCCCTTAAAGCTTAGGGTTTTTGGATTCAGGGTTTAGGGTTGAATCAGTGTTTTGGGTTTCGGATATACTGTGTGCCCTATCCTTGAAAAGCTTAGGATATTCTAGCTAGACTTATCCCCGGAGCCTTAACCCACAATGCCGCTGTGCCTGTAAGCCTTGAGTGCCACTACACCCCAGCTCCCACGGTTATAGAATCTATAGAACCCTCTTAGAACCCATGGAACTCTTCTAGGACACCCATAAAGCAGAACAGATAGACCCTATCTTTTGCAGAATCGTTCCAGAACCCAAACGGAGCCCCTCAATAGGACCCTCATAGAACCGAATAGACAGACCCTAACCTTTAGGAAATCCCTTCAGAACCTTGTGAAGCCTTCACAAAGTCTAAATCCGCCCCTCATATCGGACCCTCATAGGATCGACAAGACAAGAATCCAGGGGCCTTAAAGTCATAATTAAAATAGGGTTTTGGGATTCATTATACCTTAGTATAATAAGGACACACCCCAACAACAAAACAACAAAATAATGAACGGCAATTCGGCCCCTATCCCTTAAACCCTAAACCTATAGACCCTAAACCCTTATAGTAGCCCTTGTAGAGCCCTTTTAAAGAACCCTTCTAGGGCACCCCCAACAGAGTATAGGTACTTATTAGACCCCCGGGAATGGAACCTCCGGGCTGAAGCGACCCTAGGACATTTCCAGGTGGGTAGTTACCATTATAGGAGCCTTATGGAAGGTCTATATACCTTATAAATGGAAGCCTTATAGAAGCCCTATATGCCCTAAACTCCCCACCTGTAGTTTCCTTGAACGAAGCGAAGCTCACAGGCTGCAGCTGTACCGTTCCCTGTTGTCCGGCGGGCGTCTGAGGGGTTCCTTCTGCTCTTTTGCCGGTGGGGTTGGGGTGTAGGGCCTGAACCCAAAACCCCGAAACCCCTAAACCCCTAAACCCTAAACCTTTAGGGTTCATTCCAGTTGGGCCTCAGGTTTAGGGCTCATCGGTTCATGTTTGGAGGATGCGGGAGAGTTGAGTTCTGAAGCATTGTTTCGGTCAGAGAAGAGCGCTGCATACCTGCAGCCCGAAAAATTCGCGGGGCTGCGCCCAGATAAATCCATATCAGACGGAAACCGCAACACCTGAAAACAACAACTAGGACCTAAACCCTAAACTTCCGCTCCTGCTGCCCAGAGCATCGTGGACCATTTTAAAGCCTTAACATTGGGCCCTCAATAATTGCCAATACTACTTTGGGGCAAATGTTTGTTGGGGTTCCTTATTACAAGTATACTATAACATACCCCCCCCAAACCTTATACTAATTATTAGGGCTTATTACAAGTATACTATAAAATACAGCCCCAAACCTTATACTAATTATTCAGGCCCCTATATTACCGGTGTTTGCCTCAAGCTTGGCGGAGACCCCAAGATTCAGAAAGCAAAGTCCCAGGCCGATTGCGCCGAGACCGCAAGCCGGCGAGGAGCAACGATGCGGCCCCTGCCCTGGGTGACTAGGGCTCACGACTAGGGCTTTGGGGTTTCGGGTTTAGGGTGTAGGATTTAGGGTTTAGGGTTTAGGGTGTAGTGTTTAGGGTGCTGATACGACACAGAGATATCGATGTACTTAGGTACAGATACATACATATAGAGAACATAGATATAAAGAGAGATACATGCAGACATACATGCATACATATACATATACACATACATATACATATACATATACATGTACATGTACATGTACATGTACAAATACATATACATATATACAGATACACACATATATATATATATATATATACACATATATATATATATATATTATGTAGATGTGCATAGGCTCCAGGTTGAGGCACGGTTTCGACTGGAGTGACTGGAGGTCGTACCAGCATTATCACCGTTGTCAAGTTCGGTACTGCTAGTATTATCATTGTTATTCTTAGCACTATTATTGCGATTGTTAGTAGCACTGGCAATACTTTACAAAATACGCCTGCCTGGAAAGTTTCCCACCTGAGCGGCTTACTTTTGCTGCAGGTCTTGTTGCTGGCAAAAGGGATGCTATATAAAGAGGATGATAAGATACTATCTGCATTGGGACTATGAGGGTATATTGTGTAAGGGGGTGCGGGAGACTAATATAAGGACTATACAGGAGGTAGTCCCCTACAACCTTAAACCCCAAGCCCTATAATATGGAGGCCTTAAGAATTACCTATACTTTTTTGGGAGTTCCTTTTTATAGGTATAGTAAAACATACCCCCAAGTCCTATTCTAATTATTAAGCCCCCTAACTAAACCCTACAATAGTAGCCCTTATAGAACCCTTTCAGGAACCCTTTAAAGGAACCCCCAAAGCCCTATTCTAATTATTCAGGCCCCTACATTATCGATGCTTCAAGGGAGATCTTTCCAAGTGCGGCTGAAGACAGGAACCCTAAACCCTAAAGCCTCTGGGCTCTTAGAGGCTTCTGCGCGAGTCCAGCGTTGATCCGGTTGTGATGATCCTAATGTAGGGGCCTAAATGCTTAGAATAGAGTTTTGGGGTGTATTATATGAATAATTATAAGAAGGAACCCCCAAAATAGAAATAGGTAATTGTTTAGGCCCCTATATTAGGCGGTTTTAGGGAGACCCCTTAAAGGGGACCCCTCTTAACCCTACTTCTGGCTCGCTTACAAGGGACCTTATTGACAGGGTCTATATCCCCAAGCGTCCCCCTAATCCGAACTCCTAGACAAGGTCCGGGTTCGTGTTGAACTTGCGGTTTAGGCTTGTAGGGTTTAGGAAAGTTTAGGGTTCAGGGTTCAAGGAAGTTCAGGGTTAAAGGAAATTTAGGGTCTAGGGAAGTTTAGGGTTCAGGGTTTAGGGAAGTTTAGGGTTTAGGGTCGATGACCTATCTTTGTCTTGCCCGGTCTTGCCCCAAGCATCAAAGGTTCTTAACGTTCCGCCAGTGGCAGTTCGCAAGGGCTTAGGGTTTAGGGTTAACCTTAAATCCTAAACCCTAAACCCTAAACCCAGAGTTCTTGGAAACTTCTGGTGGCCATGTCGGAGTCTGTTCTACACAAGCAAATCCGCCTCGCTTGATAAAAGGATTATGATGTGGATCACATGCCTTGAAACATCCTAAAACCCGCAAGCCCTAAACCTTAAAGCTTAAAAGCCTCAACCCTAAAACCCCCAAACCCTGAAACTCCAAACCCTAAACCCTAAACCCTGCACCCTAAACCCTAAGCCCCAAACCCCTGAAACTCTACCCATATACCCCATAGTAGTTCCTTTTTGGGGTTACCTTGTAGGATTCTATATATGAACCCCAAAA
>CAJNDV010037077.1:0-13753 GCA_905221635.1 Symbiodinium sp. CCMP2456 | reverse complement strand
TCTAATCTAATCTAATCTAATCTAATTTAATCTATATCTGTCTTCATGCCATGTAGCCTGCGTAAAGCCACCGGCTTCCAGCATTAACTGACTTGAGGGCTCTCGCCTTACGTGCGCGGGCACCATGCGAATGAAGCCACCCTGTGGACAGTGTGTACGCACCGAACACTGCTACTCTCCAGATTGCAGGAAGCAAGTCCAATCACGAAGGGCCCTCATTGGCACTACGAAGCTGCATGGGAAGGATCGTGTCAAGATGCTCTAGTCTAGTCCCAGGTAGCATCAAAGTACATGATTGGCTTGCCAAACTTCTGACTTCTGCTCCCGAAACTGGATGGTGGGGTCAAGTCACAGCTCCTCGGCCTCGTCGAGCAGCCACCTGGCAAACCGCGCTCTAACATGAGGGTAAATACGTAAATACCCGTAGGTCCTCCAAAAGAAAGGACTCTTCACTTCTCAGCTTCTTAACTCCTGACAAAACGTGCAGATCGATCGCAACACTTTTGCCACACGCACAGCTGGTTCGGCTGCATGAAGCCTCTTGAAAACATCTACGCTCGAGCACGGAATCGAATGTATTGGATCAAGCCGCCGCGATGCTTCCAATCAAGGGCGGATCTCGCTTGCAGGAGAGCAGGCTGCAATGGACGGTCAGAGGTAAAAGTTGGAATGAGAGTCTGCCGTACCCTGTTAGAGTGCTAGCTGTCATTTGTTTTGTTGCCGGAGTCAGCAAGCGAGTCATCCCTGCACCAGCATGGGCTGCTTGCAAGGCCTGCCAGTAGCCTTGATTCAGAAATGCTTGGAAACAGGATCCCGTAAGCGAGTTTTGGCTTCGTGCCAGGGGCACTGCTGCAACGGCAGGTACTCGTGGAGAGCAGTTGCAACCACGCTCGGGTGATAGCCCCAGGTGACACCTGCAGGAGATTTAGTGTCGGTGGCGCAAGCACACCGCACACGTTCCACTCAAAACGAACAAACTATCCACCACCTAGAGCTCCCTAACTTCGCCCAGCGGAATTCTGTGCCCGTTGAATTGTATGGAATCTGGCAAATTTCGGGCTTCGGCATGGCTGGGCGACTCAGGGCCCAGGCTCACATGCCGACATCGAACACAAAGTCTCTCCGGAGTTTCGGCCTTAGCCTTCGCCTTCGCAGCAAAAAAAGGCGCTGCGGCGGTTTTTTGCGCTACACAAACTTGGTGCGTGGCTTTGCCATCGCACTTTCATCCTGCCGGCCCGGCTCCTGCTGGCCCGGCTTCTCCGATTTCGACGGCTTGTGCCGCGGCTTGAGATCCAACGAGGTCGTCAACATAGCGGTTAAAGAGGAGATCTGCTTCCTCAGGCAAGACTAAGCAAATCTCACATATCTCACCTGGCCCTCACAGCGAAAGTTGGGTCCAGGAGGAAATCTCTCTCTTTCTCTCGTGCCGTGTCATGGAGCCTCCAACCCCTAAGTCGAGTGAAGGGCACCAGGTCAAAACCAGCCAGGGCAAACAACAAAGCCCGCCAAGCTGCTTCAGCTTCTGGTGCTCCATTTCCATGTAAGTGTGGAATCTGCTTTGGTGTCCTTACACATGAAGAAGCACTGCACCAGACAAGTGCGCATACTGCTTGAGCCTTGAAACAAACTCGCACCACAGGTCTGCGAATCTGAAAAGCCGAGGTACAGGCTAGACGCTAGACGGTAAGCAGGCTTGCGGGGGGTGCCAGTACCAATCCCCGATGACAGGTACTGCAGTCCAGGCACGCAGTAGCCATCCCTGATCGTGGAGCAGCTGTCCAATGTCTATAGCCCTGGCCTGACCTGCCAAGGAACTCACTCGGTGTCTAAGAGGACTGAACAAGCAGACTCAGCACACTTTCCACCAAAAGGACTGTGCGTTTGCGTGCTTCCTTCTCGTTCGACTGTGTTTCGTTAACGTGGCAATCTGGCAGGGAAGATGCAGTCTCAGAAAGTGTACCGGAAGGGATGCTTGCCTGGATCCGCAAGGCCAGAGTTAAGCCTGGGCCGGGCCTGTAAATGAAGCTGAATGGAGAGGTGTTGGAGTTGCAAACTCTGTCCGGTCTGGTGGCTCAGCGTATTTCAGATCCCACCGAAGACAGGTGCTGGCACTTGATCTTCAACTGCAAATTGTTGCAAATTCAATGCCAGCAAAAAATCGAGGTTTTGATGCAGGTGATGTTCATGCAAACCCAGCGTTAATTCGGATACTGTTGTGGGAAGCTATCTGAGCGTGCTCTGCTCTCTCCAGCACGCCTCGGAATCGCAGGCAGCCCTTCAGGAATTCGGCCACTTCAACCTGACCAGGAATAGATATGCTCTGGCCGAATGTTCAAGCACTGCAATGTTCAGCATCTTGTGTGATGGATTCTCTAAACTAGCAAAAGCATCCGGATGTCTACAGCCTACAGCAGAGCCCCTTGCGCCCATTGCACCCAACATGGTCTGCGCAACATATGCATGTCCCTGTGGAAAACATCAAGCGAGGCTCCGATCCACCACCGTCTCGGTCCAAGAGCTTGAAGAAGCTCCAAGCATCCTCGACCTGAGCTGACGGAAAACCAAGGATCGTGGTTGATGTGGTTGCAGCAGGATCGGGATTTTTTCCCTCTTGGGTTGTAGAAAGATGCCACCAGTAGAGAGGAGCTGCAAGGTCTAACACTTCGCACCCGGCAACTTCTCCAGAACAAGCTCTGAGGACCTATATGACCTAGCCTGTACAACCTCCCCAGACATGCTATGATGTTTGTTTGGGCCTCGTGGTGTGATTTGCAAGGTATAACATCTCCTCAGGCTTGTCGCGTGCTTGGAAAAAACTATCAGGAATTGCACTGTGTTGGGCTATGGTGCGGCACAAGGGTTTTGCGTCGGCAGCTGCCCGTTCCAAAGGCAGATTCTACTGCCTGGCAGGCTTAAAGAACCCGCCTTCGCGGGTCCAGCTTTCGATGCAAGCTTCACCAGAAACGAGGATTGAGGCCAGCCTCCGCCTTTTCCAGTGTCCGTTCCTTCTGGTTCTAGCGGCGTGGTTGCTCACGGGTTCTCTCTCTATATGTAAGACATGCCCACAATTTCTACAATTACCTACATACGTACGTGCACATACCTGCGGAGACATACTGTTTGCTTAGGACTCAGAGAACGGTTTGTGTCTTTTGGTTTCTGCTGCAATAAAAGCGAAGCTTTTCTGTGCCAAGATACATCCAAGCCGAGGGTCTCGAAGTACTCGCGGACTTCTGGCGAGTGGATCTTGGACTCAAACCTCGGGCCGAAACTGAAGCGCGGGTCTCCTGCACATATCATGAATTATAATGACAATGTAGCGTATCAGAAGAAGACACTCATGTAACATCCTATACAGTATTGAACTGCGCACAAATATAGCTAACTTGGCTCTCAGATTCGGACAAGCCAGGATTGAAGAAACAAACATGCGCACGAACATAGCTTTGCATATCCGTAAGCACGCAGCAGCAGAACCGCAAGAACAAGCTAACTTGCACTCACAAAAAATCAACGATATTAAGGTATGCAAACGCCCTAAGCCCGACGGCCACGGCACTGGCCGAAGGTGATCACGCCAGACTCTTCGTTGCCCAACTGGCTGAAGAGGGCCCGGATCTTTTTCAAGTGCATCTCCTGATGGCTTGCCTTTATGTATACAAGTACATATATACATATATATGATTAAATATGCATGTATGTATGTGACAATGTATGCGTGTATACAACTACAACTACAGATATATTAATGTGTGTGTATATATTTATACATATATATATATATATATACATGTACATGTGCAAAAAAGCACCCGTTGAAGATCCTACTGGCCAACCGCCGGGCTACGGGATTTGCTTTGGACAAGAAACAGCCGGGGGGCCCCCAGGAAGTACAAAGGAGCGACCATAATTACACGAACGAGTGCCGACGAGAAAATCTGCCCCGAGTGTATCCACGTTCAGTCCAGATTGTTCGTTTTTTCTGTGTTACCACGAAACCGAAACCGAACCACAATTGGCCTCACCAAAACAAGCTCCAGTTGTTGTCGAATACACACCACGCTTGGGAGCTGCAGCTGAAATTGAACTCTGAGTCCGACCTTGTTGGCCATCATATTCTGCACGGCCGTCGCGTGATCGTTCTCGGCGCTCTCGATGGCACTCTGACCTTTACCGGGGTGAAGCACTGCGAGACACGACTGAAACACCATCGCGGCAAACAACAAACTAACAAACTACATCATCGTAGTCACAGGCCCCTCGTGGAGTTGTGGACGCTGTCGAATCATTACAGCGTTACCGGCGTTACCAGCAGTACGATCTTGATCGCAGGCAGCCGCAAGCTGGAACTGATGATATCACGCTGCCTCCTACCACATGATCAAGCTCTTCATCTACTGGCCACCCTATACCCGATCAGAAGTGACAAGGCTCAGAAGACTGCCGTCAGCACATTGAGGACCGCGAAGTACACAAAACACACGTAAAACCTCATCTCACGGAAGCAACACATGATCGCAAGCACGACATGCAAACGCTGAGTATGTGTCTGTATGTACATGTGCATAACGTAAATTATATATATATATATATATATATGTAGTCTATATATATATATATTATACATACATACAGACAGACAGAGAGATAGATAGACAGATAAGTAGATAGATGGACAGATAGACAGACTTGCAGATCAATAGATGGATAGACGAAAAGATAGATAAATCTCGAATTATCGCTCTATACATATATGTGTATAAATATGCGTATGCATGTGGACGACTGTTCGGCTTCTTTGTTGTCCAAGATATCGTCCTTTGCCCGCAACTTGGGCATCTTGTCCAGATTTGTCCGCGTGCACCAGGACCATGTTCACGCTGATGTATTTGGACAGCTGATTTCCACAACAAACACCAACGATCTGGAGACTATTGACAACAACGTATTTGTGCTGACACGTGCCGATTGAAACCACATACCAAGTGTCACGGGAAGGCAGGCCCGACATGCAGCCTTGTCTTCGTGGCTACTATAGCAAATGTGCTCTGCCTCCTCATGGCTTTCCTATACCTCAACACCAAAGGATCCCAGTACGAATCCCAGCAGTACCATCGGAGATCAAATCCTGGACTGGGAACGGGCGTTTACTTGCATGTTCCGAAGCTTCACAGTTGCTAGCTTGCTAGACCACCTGTCCCAATTCCCAGCTTGAACGGAAAAACGACGACACAAGTCTTGAGAATTCAAAGAAGCTACGTATACCGTATACCATCTGCAGCCAGGGAGGCAGGAAAAGGAAGCTCCATAACGGCGAGATCAGGTAGAGGGGCCGGTAAATTTTCCTTTCTTGGCGGGAACATGTGCTGTGCTGGCTCACTCAAGTTCGGCAGCAAGGCACAATACAAGGAAGCCTGCTGAACATATGAGGCAAGCAAACACAGCCCAATCCGACCTTCCTTCCGAACAATCTGAAAACCCTGCGCACGTGGAAATTTGTGGATAAGATTTGCGGGAGAAGTCAACCTGACCCACGTCTGCAACAGGGAAAGCAACAATGCAGAAGTGCACCGCAAAGGCTCTCCCAGCTCACACCATCTGTCACACTCATGAAGAGGCTGGCCATTGTGTCAATCAGAGTGCCGTAGAAGGTCCTGGCCGTTCTCTGTGGATGGCGTGGCACCCGGCTAGGACGCTGCATGGTCGCATTGCAGTTGTTATGGGTTGGTCGGAGTTGGAAACCGATAGCAGTAGCAAGGACGAGCTCTACTAAATGCGCTCAAGCTGCAGACTCACTTCGAGCTCTGCTGCGGGCAGCTGTGGAGCTTCAGGATCGTGAAGGTGACCTGTAGTACGCCAGCCACAAAATTGGTCTCGAGTCTCACCCCCCCCATCACGCTCGATTTCATCCGTCCTTTGTGCCTAGATTCTAGATGCTGCTGCTGACGATATGCTCTTGCCTTCGAGGTGCCGTTAATAGCCTGCGTGAAGATGAGCGCAAACACATAGATAATGAGAAAAAGCAGCACCAATGCCCAAAACCTGACGATCACTGCACCAGCTTCAGAAATTATTTGCCCTACGTCGCACTTCGTCCTGGATTCCTGGATACGCCAGAACCTATCAAAGTTGCCTTTCTGCACGGTGGTGCAAGACGATCGATTTGTTGCTTGCCCGGCCCATTCGGTTCGTTTCTCCCAGGCCGCCAAGGAGCAAAGCCTTCAAAGTGTGAAGTATGGAGTAGACAAGTGTCCGCAATGCCAGTACAAACCGGAAGATGCGCATCAGGCGGACGGTCTTCACGATGCGCGTGATTCGCACAATCCTCCAAGGCAGCGGCTGGTTCAGTTTTCGAGGGAGGCTTGTCTTGCAAAGCGAACAAGACATTTCCTTCCCCGCTGTGTTGTGTATAGGGCTAGCTCCCACATGCTGCGAATCTGAACAGCTTGCATGGTGGCAGCAGTACTAGGGAGAATCACATCCAGGAATCGTCGAGCAGTGCTTTGCAATCACCAAATCCTGACCTGCGCTAAACGGCCCTAAACTATAGACAAATGATTACGACTATTATTTTGGGTGGTTCCTTACTATAACTTATAGTATACTGTAAAGTATAATTGGAGCCCAAAGCCTATTCCACGCAGACTGCGTCCTGAAAGCTCTGAGGCCGGCGAGGCCTCCGAAATTGTCTATACTCGTCGAACCGTCATCCTTAAGCGGCGCTTCGGAGCTTCGGCGGTGGTGCGGCAATACGGGTGGAGACCCCATCGTCTCTGGCGCATTCCCTGTGTCAACTTAAACTCAGGCGAGCAACATGAGAAATAGCAATGAAGGCTGGGCTGAGATACACATTCATGTACGCTATCAGGCACTAATCAAACAATGTGAGAACACGCTGCTGCCAAGTTGTATCGTTTCCACGTGACGGGTCGGAAAGCATCGGGACCTTGTGGTGTACACATCAATAAATAAAGCCAGTTCTCTTCGGGAGAACGCAATGAAGAAATGCAGAAAGACAGTGAACCAGCTTGCCATTCTCGTCGTCGTCCAGTACGAAAAACATTTAGCGAACACATTCTGTTTGCATCTAATCGAACACAGCTGTTCAGCGTGGCGTTGCGTTGGGCTACTAACCCGTTCATACAGTATAGCAAGTCACCTAGACCTTTTCAACACGTTTACGGGGGACAAGTAAACCCCCCGTTGCAGCAAAACAGCATGCGACAACCGATAAACAGCAGAATCCAGGACGTGATATCCAGTTGTTTACACGTTTCTCTGCAAGCACCCAGGCCGTCAGCAGCATCGCCATGCAAACCTGCGATATCCGGCCAATGTTGCCAGATTTCAAACTGCCTGACTCGTGCTCCCCGCTTGAAATTCCTGGCGGACACGGTGCTGTGCTACTAGTCTACACTTAGGCAGATGCAAGGCGGACGGGTTGGACAATGCGCCCAGACACGTGTACAAATGCACAAGCGTGCCTCCAAAAAAAAACATGAGCGAAGCACAAAGCAAATGTTGTGTCACACACTTGCACCTACCAAATCAAACAATTATCTCAATGCGACGGATTGGTGCCACAATCATCGTGATCATCATCATCATCATCATCATCATCATCACCATCATGCTGCTCCTTCCTTGGGTCCACTGTCACGGGCCTGTAATTCGATCCTGGTGCAATTGCGTTTGTTTTTCCCTACTGCCAGAGTCTACGACCTAGGTACTTGTTTTTGAGTTTTCGATTTTGTGTTTGTAAAATAGATCCAGGCAGATTATCTCGCACTGCCAAGAGGATGTGCAGCATGCAGTTGAAACTACATAAAAAATGTGTATATATATATACATATATATATATATATGGATATATACAATATGTTCGCTACCCGAATTACAACCCAAGCATACCCAAACCGCATGGGCACCCAAACCTCGAACCACGCTGCACCACAAGGGGCCCGAGGGGCCCGAGCAGCCCCGATCCCTGCTCCACCCCTGCCCCCCCCTTCCCCCTCACCCCTCCCGCCAGAGCAAGGGCTGTCTGCGACAGTCACAAGCGTCGGGGCCACGATCCTAAAGTAGCTGCTGAACAGCCAATCGGCCGGTGTAATTACAACATGCGGAGCATGTGACGACACAGCCACGATTACAGCTTCCGCTTGGTGTCATGCTGGGAGCACACAAAACACTTAGACTTAAGCTTGGAGGGAGGGCCGATGTTCCTGCCTACCTAACCAACCGCAAACACCACTGGCACCACCCCTGCGAGACAGGTGGGAAACAAGTCGAGACGGAGCCAGGCGACCCACGGGCACCACATCACAGGGGGTGGGAGGAGGCGTCACAAAGGGTTGTGCGGTGTGCGTTGTGGCTGCCCATGGCTGCCCCTCCCACTTGTTTCCCCCAAACACAAGGGCGTGTAGCACGTGCGGGGCGGATCCTGTTCCGCAAGGAGGGAGGGGGAGGGGACTAAACTCCGAAGCTCGAGGCCCGATCCGTTCCACACATCACTCGCGAAAAGAACCACCACACCACCATAGTCTTGTCGGCGACAATGACACATGAGAATCAAGACCCCGAAAACATCGCCGCAGAAAAAACGGCATGAGCCGCCTGCTGAGCAGTAGCGTGCATTCCTGAGGGGACGTACGGTGCACGCGCGCCAGCCTGTCAATTTCTGTAAATTTGCCAACTGCCTTTTGCATCCTTCGTAACAAGAATTCAATGGCTGTTGTTTTTCATACTTGAGGGTACCCCTTTTGAAAACCGACATGGCTCATAGATATGCCGTAAAACTTCCCAGCGTCCCGATCGTGCACTTCCTGCGAGATCTCTCTGCAGGCGTATTTGAGGGCAATGCAGTCCCCGACCGCCATGATCCTAAATCCATCGTTATCGAAAGCACACCACCCAACCATTCCTGTGGATGGGGATGGCCAAATGCAGGGATCGCGCAACCCTAGTTTTTGTGATATATGCATACAATATGTGCCTTGGTTTATGTTCCCTCCTGCTCTGAATGTGTGTACAGATGAATGTGCGAGTGTACAGCTGCAGGCATACTTAAATCGATTCATTCAGACAGGCACAATTGCGTCAAAGCATCGAGCTAATGAGTGATTTGCGCTCTAAGACAACATCTCCGGCACATGCTGATGCGAAAAAGAGCGTTTAGCAAGGCCAAGCATCGACGAGTGCATACCAGGTATCTACGAAAACCTCCCAAAGGGAAGTAAGCACGATGAAAACATCGAGGGCTGCCCACGCCCACTCCTGCGAAATGCACGCGCTGTTCAAGGCACTCTGAAGTTCCAAGAGTTGGATCGAGACTATGACGACGACTCCAAAGGCCGTCGCCGCTGCCGACACAGTCACCACTGTTGCTACTTGTCAGACAAAGGGAATACGGAGACATGCCATGAGACACGGATAACGTATGTGTTTGGGTTTAGGACGAACAAGATGCTGAGGACCCAGACCGTGGGATTCTGAATTTGGCTTGGGGGACATATCGTTCGATCAACATCTGTGAAGTTGTTTGTAACGGCTACAAGTACGACTATATAGCACTGAATTGGAGATGGTGTTACTGCTACTGTCTCCGAATTTTGCGGGACCATGTCCTCCAACCTCTAACAACTCTAGGCACCTAGGTGCCGAGCTTTGCTTGGAAGCCTGAATGTCTCCTGCGAGCAGAAATATTCCTTGCCGAGAGCAGCCGCGCGGAGGCCAAGCTCTATACAGAAGAGAATGGTGTAGAAATACTGTATTGCGACCTCGGTGTTGTAGGTGGCGGCTTCAGATTGGGAGATCCCTCAGGAGCAGAACTCCTTTCAGGACGGACTAGAGTCTGGAGTGACTAGGTGCTCGAAGTCACACCTAGCTTGATCCTATTCAAGATACTGCTTGCTACACGTGCTCTCAGAAGAGCCATGTTCGGAGCCCGGACGGAACCCTGCGATGCAATACAGCAAAAGGTCCCCCAAAACCGAAGTGAAATCCGCTACTCAGAGAAACAGAAGCCACGTGGCCATGATAGGCGTGCGCGGATTCATAGCCATGGTCGGATTCAGCTGCACATCGATGCCAATGAAGATTGCGTTCGAGATTCTCGGCTGTGGGGTGTGGTTGACAGGTTGTTTTCGATGCGTCGCGTGAGCATCGCATGGCGCCTGTGGCTTTATCACCACTGGGCCCTGGAATGCTTCCATCATGTCTCCACTAGATATGCTCAGCACCACCACCACCACCACGACGACGAAGACTACCACGACGACGACCACGACCACGACCACGACGACGACGACGACAACCACGACAACCACCACGACCACAACCACAGGCACAGGCACAGGCACAGGCACAGGCACAGGCACAACCACAGCAACAGCAACAGCGACAGCGACAGCGACAGCGACAGCAGCAGCAGCAGCAGNNGCAGCCGCGGCAGCAGCAGCAGCAGCCGCGGCAGCAGCAGCAGCAGCAGCAGCAGCAGCCGCGGCAGCAGCAGCCGTAGCAGCAGCAGCAGCAGCAGCAGCCGCAGCAGCAGCAGCCGCAGCAGCAGCAGCAGCAGCAGCAGCAGCAGCAGCAGCCGCAGCGGCAGCAGCAGCGGCAGCGGCAGCGGCAGCGGCAGCGGCAGCGGCAGCGGCAGCGGCACCAGCAGCAGCAACAGCAACAACAGCAACCGCAACAGCATCAGAAGCACCAGCAACAACAGCAACAACAGCACGCAACCAGCAACCAACAAACCATGACAAAACACGACAAGCGACAAGAAACAAGCAACAACCAACAAGCACAACGAAAACAGCAACCACAACAACGATAAGAGTTCCCACATGTTCCCACAGATACATATACAGCATCGGCCATGGCAGTTGCAGTTCCGGGTGTATGGTAATTGCATCGCGGGGCAGCTGTCACAGGCAGGAAACCTACTGATTGTTGCTGCAGCAAGAGAAACGCAAATCAGGTTCGAGTTGCTGAACACCGTTAAGAACGCAACTGCCGAGGAGTCAACGAAAGCGAGTTCAGGCTTAAGACTGATGCTGATTTTCCTAGTCACACGACACGACTGGTTTACAATGCCTGTGGCAACAGTAGACCTACAAAGCAAACAGCATTGCGAGCAGCCAAGGGCTTAAGCGAAGCCTCCCAAGCGACTTTGGTTCCTACCCTATGGCAAAGGGTGAGGCCTTGCAAGTTGGCAAGAATCCAGAGACGGCAGCCGTGCAGCCAGGAAACACCACCAGTGAAAAGAAGACGTCAAAGGAGTTGCTTTTCACCACTCTTCCAAACAGGCTCTCCGAGTGTTGAGATGGCGGGGCCCACTCCTGAGTGGCCTGCAGCAGGATGAGCGTAGGATCTCAGTCTTCTTACAGCTTGTAACGCATTGTGAAAAGCAAACCCTTGTCAGCTTAAGAAACAGCACACACAGAGACACACTGACACGGTATGACAGTGTGCTCATGGACAGCCGGGAGATCCGCGAAGCCTGCACGGAGTGCGAGGCAGAGACATTCGTGGCTTCCATCCTTAGAATTTGCTCGGGACCATTCTTTAAGGCTACTCCTGGTTGAGCCATGTTGACAAACTTGAAACGTGTCTGCAAGCCAACGGCTTTTCTGCCGGACACTGCTTAGGACGTCACCAGCTCAGATCTGCATTGTGCTTGTGCAAGATAAGACTAGAGCATCCTCGACCCCTGCGTGTCCTGCAAACCGCCTCGAGGAGCCGTCACAACTTGATACTGCATGTAAAAATCTCGGCCCTCTCCTCATGATGGAATCTCATGCAGACCCAATGCAAGAGCCGAAGGGCCTTAATTGCATGTCGTGTGTTGTGAAAGTGCTGAACAGCGTGGGCTTCTTGTCCTCGGCATGCAAACCAGCCAGATTTCAGCTTTGCTGTGCAAGCAATTCCAGAGTAAGATTTGAATCGTGGAAACGGGCGCATCGCACACATGCACACTGCAGGACCGTATATTCCACTCGTCATAGCCACAGCTGCCACTCTCAGTATCACAGAGTCTACTTCTGCTGCGGATACTTGGTCTCTCGGAAAAATGCTGCAACGTCACATCATTCCTGTTTGTCTTCCCAGCTGGCGCATCCTGCAGGGCTTCTTGAGTTCCGGCTTGTCGCGTGGCTTCAATTCGTCACGGCACTGTGATCAGAAGCTTCTGGCTCATCCCGCTTTTACTCCTTATGCATAGCTTTCCACAACCGCTTTTCAACGATTTTCCATTGCACAGTACGCTGAAGTTCTTTGTGATTAACACTGCGCCCAGATGTAAACAATGCATCTCTGATCCCACGACCCAGGTCTTGACCAGAGTCGCCGACAGTCGAATCATATCATCGCTTCCACCAGTATGGAGCAGACCCCTCCCCCGGTGGTCCGAAGCTGATGACGAGGATGCCCCGTCACCTGAGTGAGGCTTAACTGCTGAGATCCTCTTTCAGCCAAGCCCGCGCTAAATTCCCCGGACGGAGGCCAAAGCCCAACCGGCACAACCCAAGCAAGACTAGCAGCCCTGGGTGACGCAAAGATGCAACACAGAACGCAAAGAGGCATGATGAGTTAACATGATGATGAGATTGCAAGTCTCTCATCTCTGCAGCACTTCGGGCCCAAAGCCGGGCCAGTGATACACGCTGTACAGAAGGGATCAGGTGTCCGCACGCATCGGCTTGCACGTTTAGAACCCATGTCTTCCATCTAACATTGAATGCAGCCCCCAGATGTCAGCCAACCTGTACACCCCGAGGATATCCGAATAAACATCATGTTGAGCCCACCACTCCCGAAAGCAGGACAAAGGCCCGCCGTACATCTCCGTACAGTCGCACGATTCTGCTGAGGATGAAATATTGGTTGCTGGGTGGCTCAGCTGCTTGATCACGAGGGCTCGCTGCTGCACAGGTGGTGCATGCTTGATCATGTTTTCAATCAGCTCCTCGCGTCATGTGGGCTTTGTTTTGTCCCTAGGTTTGAAGCTTTGTTTCAAACAACCTGCAACACACTGTCTGCATGGAGCCACTATTTGCAGGTCCAATCAGTGTGTGGAGTCATGCTTTGCTTTACGGTCTAGAGACATCACTAATGCCGGAATCAACAACAAAACGACTTGCAGCAACATTGGATCCAGTCCCTTCCTGTTGCTCGTCGAACCTTACGAGAAGCTCGTGGTGGTTCGACCTTGAGACGGGATCAACCGTGAATACGGTACTGGGTGCAGCTCATTGATTACGGATCGCTTGTCCCGTCTATCGAGCCGAGCAGCTTCAAAGACGCGATGATCAACCTCCTCAAGAGAGCAGCCGAGGGTGGAATCACAGTCATTGTGCAGAGCATCTAGTTCGAACATCATGTCCAAATCAGTTGCCCCAGTCGTTGCTCCTTCTAGATCTTGCGTGCAATGCTGGACCCTCAAACAAATACCACTTGCTGAATAAAGCTCTGTATTCCCATGTCACCCCCCGGTTCAGCCTACGGACCGGAACTTGGTGTCACAAGACAATAACACAAAAAAAGTCTAATGGCAGCAGTAGTAGTAGTATAGTCGTAGTAGTCGTCGTCGTCGTAGTAGTGGCAGGAGTGGTAGTAGCAGTAGTAGTAACTAACTAACTAACTAACTAACTAACTGACTGACTGACTGACTGACTGACTGACTGACTGACTAACTGACTAACTGACTAAGTTGACTACCTGACTACCTGACTAACTGACTAACTGACTAACTGACTAA